>JAPYZB010001745.1:0-19287 GCA_030522745.1 Eupelmus kiefferi | reverse complement strand
TAGTTTTAATATTCATATAAACTACAAACACCATATATTTCAAATCAGATATTAAAAATAAGCCAAACTAGAATCGCCTTAAATTTTCATCATTCTCTATAACAAAACACACTTTCATTGAGCCGCAATCCGAAATCTAAATCCCCCTACGCACCTAAAAAAACTACCGAAAAAAATATCCACTCGATTTTCCAACAAGACTCGCTCAACTACTCGCGCGCCTCAATCTCGCTGCAATCGCGCCGCGAGAGAGCGCAAAGCTTCGCGTTTATTAAGTATCGAGCGACCGCGGGGCGAATTTCACGGTCAAGCTACCGCTCGGAGCGCGCAAATGCCAAATCACCTCTTTCTGTCCCTCTAACAGAGAAAGCGCGACAAAAAAAAGAGACGCCGCGTCCACGGGAGCGATTCCGTGTTAAACACGATTTCGATGCGCGGTTGAGGTACCAGCGCTGTAAGCAGGCAAGAGAGGGAGAGCTTTTCAATATCCGCCGTGTCGATTGTGAGAGCGGCGACGGCGACTCACGCTCCGTCGATCCTTTTGCGTGCGCTGGCTCTGGTCAGACCGAGCGAGCACCAAAGGATCGCGCAGCTGCTGAAAGGGACAGAATAGGGATTTTTTATTTGATTCGAGGCTGATTTACGGGTGGCCTGCAGCGCGTGGACGTACTCTGGGAAAGCCGGAATTTCTGAGAATTTGGAGCCGGTATAGCGAATTTCGAGAGCTTGGTTTAGTTCGGGTTTTTAAGTAGGGATTATTGGTGGTGTTGTATGTTGGGGTTTCACGTGTGGTAACAATATGGTGGAATGATAGTTGATGATGATCAAGTAAAATAAAATATAGTTACAAAATAATATCATTGTATGTTAAAAAATTAATAATACTTTGAAATATATTAAGAAAAGTAATACTGACATCTACAAAGCAGTGACTTCTCTGTAACGAATCAAGCCAGTTACGTTCGCACACTCGAATTGTGTGCAGCGTTGCGTAACCATCGCCGAGCAAACGAGTAAAATAAAAGATACGTCTCTTCCGCGCTCATCAAGAGATACGCATCTGTACGTCGTAAACTGCATCTCGGTGAACATCTCCGCGGGGAAAAGTTTCAGAAATGCATAATTCGAGCGATAATTTTCTTACGCGCATTTTCCACTATTAATACGCTAATGATCGCCATTAAATGCCGAAATCTCAGGCGCAAATGAGCCTATGTGTATCGCGTAATAAAAAGAGCGTAATTAAAGTCATCCACATTGCCAATTATGGCCTTATCGCGTTTCGAAAGCAAGAACGATTTGCATATATACTTTTTGCAGCGTATTTCACTCGATGCTATCATATGTAATTATAAAGTACTTATGTATTTCGAGTGACGTACAAATAGCCCTTGTAGCTAACGTTTATTCAAGCAAAAAAGTGTTGTAAAATTTGTTTCATTGTTCAACTGTTACATTGTAAAACGTTAATTAATCATAACATAAAGCTCGATTATAAAAAGATCAATTTCAAATCAGACTTTCTCGTAAATCAACAATAAATTCAAATATATTAATACACAATAAAAAAAATCGATACTCGTGTGAATACAACTCCAAAACTAAACGCAAACCTCATCTACAGTAGCGAATCACTCGATCAGCAACAGAAAAAAAAATCTTCGCAAACCAGCTTCACTCAATACCCAGCAGCTTATCGAAGCGAAAACAATTTTGCGCCTTCAATATCACGAGCTCTGCTCAAGCCAAAGAACAGGAAGGGCAGCTGGATCTATAGGGATGAACGAGAGCGCAGAAATGCGTTATTTGCAAATGCCACATAATCGAGAGATGGAGTACCGAGCGTACTAAGCTGCTCGTTAAGTCGATTTAGCCTGGCAGTAGCTGCCAATCTCTCTGGCCACGCGGGTTTATTGATCGGACGTCAGTTCAACGCTTCGGCCTGTTCAATCGCATTATCAACGTCCGCGAGCGCAGATGAGCGCGTAAGCCGAAGAGAGAGAGAGAGAGAGGTGAATGGAAAATTATATCCTTCGGGTGCGCGTTTGTCCGGTCTCCATGGGCGCTTTGTTTATAGCAATTTTGCGCGAGTGATCGTCGGATGATGAACTTGTTCCTCGGCTTCTCCGATTGACTTTTAATCGATCTCGGGAGCGCCGATTGCTCTTCATTAGGCGAGTCGGCGAGATTTACATTGAGCCGGTGCTGTGTGCGTAGGATAATCGACGCTGGGACTCGCTGTGTTTGGCTTTGCTCAGATATAATTAGGAGACGCTGAGAGAGAGCCGGATGCGAATGAAATAAGGGATTTTAATAGGGTCTTTACTTTTTTAATTAGATAATTGAAGTAATGCTAAAATTGATACTTTCGCACTGTATAAGGAATTACTATAAATCTGTTGATTGCCAGATGAGTGAATAGCGAGAAGCCGACATTAATCGCGCCGTTCTCGCGCACTGCAATCATCCGCAAAAATAATAACGCATCATCATACACCTAACGCAAAAAGCCGTTCCGATTTTTTTCTACGCCCCATACGAAAGAAAGCCATTACGCAAGAGCCAGGGGAGTCGAAAAAGCAGCTCACTCGTCACGCGCGTTATTATTGTTTCTGAGCCGACTAGCGCACACGCTAGAGCCGCATATAGACGTATATAGTGCGATGAAGAAGCAGCAACGACGGCAACGCT
This sequence comes from Eupelmus kiefferi, assembly GCA_030522745.1. Taxonomy (NCBI): domain Eukaryota; kingdom Metazoa; phylum Arthropoda; class Insecta; order Hymenoptera; family Eupelmidae; genus Eupelmus; species Eupelmus kiefferi. Next base: position 16,596 of record JAPYZB010001745.1, on the reverse strand, counting down.
GAAGTTAAAAAGCCGAGCTTGTTAATTCTCACGTGACGTTTCCGCGTGCATTACTTATTCTTTATACACGCGTATATATGAGCTCGCGCGCTTCAAGAGAGATCCTCTTACCCGTGTATACACGTATTCGTTAACGCGGCGTGAACGCGCTCTATTATTTAGCTCTAACCACACGGAGAAGAGGAGAGGATCGGCGCGAGCCGGCCGCGAGAGCCTCATAAGGTACAATTTATTTTCTAATTAGCTCTGTGCCGTGGATACTTTTTCGTTCTTGCTCATTGAAACGGGTTTTAACTGCGCGCGTGTGGTGCAATAGCTCGAGAGCGCGAGAGAAAGAAAGAGAGAGAGATTGAGATGTGTGTGTTTAAATGTGTGTGTGCAAATCGCGAGGATGGATGTGCGTCCATTGCGGCCTGGCTAATGAAGGGTGATGGAGGAATTTAGCTGCAAACTGATCTCGATTTCTGTTTCCCCGTGGCGGTTTCAGGCTGATTGGGAAACGTGAGGTTTTTCGGCTGAGCCGCTGGTTAGGAAATTTCGAAACCGTGCGGATGTTTTAATCAATGTTTCTGGCGATGATAAGTTGATGCTGGAAAGAATTATGCAAAGCGTTGGTTTCGGATTTTTTATTGTCAAGTTCTTTTGTTTATGAAAAAGAGCTCAAACGCGCTGCTAAATAATTTGGAAGATTTATCTCTGTCCGGGTACTGCTTTATGATTCACCAACATTCATTCGGATTTTTCGCTTAAAAAAGCTAGTGACCTTCAGAATTTGCGTAAAACAAAAAGCGTACGTGCTTAACTGAAGTATGAATCATTTTTATGTGATGTGTACGTTTGACCTCTTCCTGACCACCGCTTTAATTGCAGAGCCAAAAAAAATTTGATCTCCGGTTTTGATGCACTAACGACTCTGTGCCAGTTAAACATAGACTGATGCAACTCATTGCGAAAGTGACGAGGTTATAAATCATAAATGTAATGTAATATGTCATCAAAACAATGATATCACTCTTTGAAAATTAATTACGAACTGAATATTATTCATACTTAATCTAGTGTATTGGATCCAATTTAACAGAATTAAAAATTTTATTAGAAACTGAATTAATTAAAATCATTACCTGAAATGTAACTTACGGATGAAACTACTAATATTTAGTTGAAAAAATTATTATGAAACATGAAATAAAGATAAAAAAATTAAAATAGAAATAATATAATTGAAAAATTAGACATAGAAGATAATGTAATCTTGAAAAAATTATATAAAACGGAAGGTCTTACCAATCTCGACTGCATCTACTTAATTCTAACATAACTATAGCATACTTTTATTTTAATCACTCTATTATATTATTGTGGTTCATCATTGAGTTCCTGAAATTAGTGGTTTTATATTAAAATGTTTATCTAACAACAGAGAAAACAAGTTGAATCTGAATAAATAATAATATCAATTAAAACTGTATTTAATTGTCAAAAAATGGACTTATTATATTAGTGGTAATGTGATATCTCTGTATTAAATATTAATTTTGCAGTTAGTACATGAATTCGTTGCGAAAGGTAAACCTTTAAGACTACAAAAATTGGTGTAAACTGAAAAACGAACACATCTAATTTTTAGGGAAAACCATAGATATACATTTTTAGAAAAAGAAAGAAAAAATTATATAAAAAAAAGTAATACTAGTTAAAAATAGCATCTAATAAGTTTCCAAGTTAAAAACATTTCAAAGACATTAGTAAACTAAAAAGTAAAATATAAAACCACACTATTTTTACCGAAGTAACAGAAAATTGTATCTCATGAAGATATAATGCCACCTTTTGACGCTGACAAAGTTAAGTGGACATTAATGTAACTTAGCGTTAATGACTCACCTCGAATCAGAGTCCTCTCTTACTTTAAACTGTTACATTCATCATGGTCGGATGAATAGTGTCCTCTTATGAGAAATACGTATACCAAACTAAAGCTTGGTTAGAGAAAATTTTTTTTTGTACATATTCATATGATAATTAGTATGCATGGTGGATAAACGGTGTGCATAATAAACTACACTACGTGACCCTAGTTATATTCTTTCTTGACTGAAGGTACTTTGAAATTTTTCTTAAGCCCGAATACTTTGTACTTTTTAATTACGTAAGATTAAACTTTTTCGAACTATAATATATAAAACTAATAATTATCACATATTTAAATTGCAATTTAAAAATCTTTTAAACAATATCATAGTTTTTGAACTTTTTTGTACTTTATGCACCTATAAGTAACCATTTCATCAACTTCTGAAAGTCTCGTGCGATAATTACAGTCGGCAATTCTTCACAGACTGCACAAAGCTAGCCTGCCAATCTCAGCGACCGAACAAAAACAAACGAAAGCCAAAAGCATCCCAAAGATCAAACCTCACCCTCCCCAATCTCCAATACCTCCTAATTGCCATCACTCCCTCACCTCTCCAAAGCAATCACCGCCCTCACACCCTTAAAAAAATCTACCGCGACACCAGCCCTGTATTTTAATCAACGCCGACCACCTCGACATTCCCTCTACATAACCACCTTCTCTCTCTCGAATGCAGATGATCCTAGCGGCGACGCTGCTCTTCGGGCTGGCGAGGTGCGAGCCCCCCTTAAGCAACCAGTACGGCGTGCCGGGAAATTTCGCCAGCCCCCAAGGGAACCAGTACCAGTCGCAGTACCAGAATCAGCAGGCCGTGACGAACAGCTACGGGGCGCCGCTCCAGGGGGACCACGGGGCAGCCGGCGGCGGGCACGACGAGCACCAGGACTACATCGACAGCCAGGTTAGAGAGAGGGACGAATGTGTATTAAGCTTTTGGATGCGAGGAGGGTGAACGGCCGCGGGGATTCTCGCGTGTCTTCGTGGCCGATTGATTATTTAGGGGAGGTGGCGAGCTTTTGGACGGCTGTCGGCTGGCTTGATGGATCGGAGTGACGTTTTCTTTTCTTGGGGAATTGATGGGTGGACTTTGGGTGAGGGTGGAGGGGACGGTGGAGTTCTTGGTGGTTTTTTTGGGATGGAACAAGCGGTTTGGCTTTGCGTTGTGTCTGGGAATGATGGGAGAGGTTTGGATTAATCAAAATAATAGAGAGGTTATTAAAAATGTGCTGAGCTGTGGGGATGGAAATATAAATGATGCCTTGATCCATTTATTTGTTGCTTTTCTTTTGGATCTTCTATACCCTGATCAATAATTCGTTTATAATTCGTACTATAGTAACTATCTGTTTTTTGTGAAAGAATTTATTGTTCATATACTAATCAGGGCAAAAAGTCAAGCAAAAATAATTAACGGTATTTAATAATTCCAGAAAAAGTATCTATCTGTATCAATAAATTTAAATAGAGTTTTTTAAATAAATATATTTTGCAGTACTTTTCAAAGATAGAATTGCACTCTCCGAAAATCATGCATGTTTGATATCTTTCGATCAAAGTTCTAGCATATTGAGGGAGTCTTCGGTTGATACAATTTCCAACCGCATATTTTCTTTGAGAGAAAGTCGAAAAGGACAATATCGAATAGATGTCACTTACTTTAAAAGTCGGACTTTCTGGAACTTGGATATTTGTATGTTACATACAGAAATGTACATTTACAAAGAACTCTGACCCTTCCATCTTTCTATGATAAAAGGAAGAAAGATAATAATATATAGAACGTTATTTTAAAGTAAAAAATGAAATTTTTGAATTTGAAAATATTTTTTGATTATACTAATAACTCATTTCTATAATTTATTTCGGGTATTTCAATATTCTAATACAATAAAAATTTCGCAATGTATAGTAACAATTCTATTTAAATGATTAGAAAGGCAGAAACTCAGAAAACACGGAAAAAGAGAGTTTTAATTTATCGAATTCACGCACATACCTGATGTATACAAACATCGTGAGTAAAAAACTTTCATTTCGAAACGAAAAAAAAATACGAGGCACGGTCATCGTCCTTCTCCCGCACACTAAGTCCAAAGCCCTACTTTCGCCATGCACTACGGCCTCGATCCGCAAAATAAACATCCGCCTACGATCGAACGCTATAACTCACCCGAGAAGGATAATCTTACCGGCTCAACGGCTTAGTAAACTAGCAATTAATTATTATCGAATCGATTCTCGTTAATGTTTATCCATTCATTATATATTAATTGACCGACGCGACCCTATGGTAAATGAGAACCGATAAAAGCCAACACCGCGCGCCTCCTTCGAAAAAGCCGGCACTGCAAAATCTCTTAATCATCTGCCCGATGTCAAATTAACAATCTGGCACGAAGCCGTTACGACCATCAATATCGTCGATCTCGCAAGTTCCTTCTGCCGTGTGTATTACAAAATCTTATTACACGCCGCGATTTAATTAATAACTAGCGCCAAGAGCATTATTCAAAACGCTTCTCTCTCTCTCCCCCTTCTCGACCTTATCCATCGACACACACTGACGCGCGTGCCAACCTCATTAAGCGATTCGAACAGGGCGCGCAGAGGGAGCTTAGAGCGCGCGACCTAACGCGATTCTCTTCGAAGGCGCTCACTCCGCAACACATCAATCGTCGTAAAAGAGCAATTACGGAGGCTCTCCCGATTAACGCCTCCTCCGCTCCGGAGAAAGACAATTAACCCCCCGTCTCGCAATTTAGCGCGAGCGCGCAAAGTCGAGAGCGGCCGTCCTCGTCGCCGGGGGAATCGGAATGGCGGGATTATGCGAGCGAGCGCCTGGGTTAATGGTATGCGCGCGAGCACTGCTGATTTCGCTTGCGCGTTCTCTGATGCTGCCAGCCACCGCTGCGGCTGATGTCGACGCGTGCGGGAATGAAGAAAAAAAAGTGGAATAATCGTATGCGAGCGAGCGATATTTCGTTGTTTACACGAGCTGGAGAATGCGCTGGACGTAAATAAAAGTTATGGTTTGTGGAGAGCCGGAACTCGAGAGTGACGGGCATTGTTGAGTGGTTTTTTTTTCAAGGTTTTTCGGAGTCAAGGTTTTACGGGTTGTTTTTGTGGAATTTTTTGAATGGAGGACTATAGGTGGGGGATAGCAGGGGTACGGGCGTTGTAGACAAGTTTTTGTATTTTTGGAGCTGAGAAAGACTGGGTCAGAATACGTTTGAATTGTTTCAATAGTGTTGGAATGTAGCAAAAAAATACTTGGAGTTTTACATTTTAACCACCTTTTCGTGAAAGTTCAAATACTAAAATTCAGCAATAACTTGTTTAAAAATCATAAAAAATTATATGCAACTTTATTAGAATTACCAAACGTACGAAAAACATTTCAATAGACTTCGCCTCACTCGTCGAGTTACGATATCCAATCCTCCGTTATTTTAAAACACACGCTCTCAATCTATCTGCTTTCAGCTTCGTCCAGCAGTCGCGCAATCGCGAGGGCGATGCAATTTTCATGGTCCATTGTCAGGAGAGTGAGCGACTGTTTTACAGGCTCGTAAGATTGGATTAGCAAGAGAGCTAACGTCCCCTATACGTCACTCACCTGGATGACATAAGTTCCGAGCGCGAACGGCGCGCGTCCGTCCGTCTCGAGCAATCAAATTGCAGCGCGTGACTCGGCAAAGCAGTTCGCCCCCGGAGGAGTTAACGATGTTTACACTTGTATTCTTCGGCGATCTGCCTTATCCTCGTTTCTCCTTTGTTTTGCTGGCTTCATGATGGAGTGCATTTGGAAGGCAAAGTTTGGGTTAGTTGTTAATTCTTGGCTCACGGTAAAAGAGGGATATTTAAGGGGTTGTTATTAGGGGGATATTGAGGATATATTAAAGGAAGTGATTGGCGGCTGGGTAAGAGAAGTTATTGTTAGTTTTGGTTACTTGAGGTCGCATATTACTTTCAAATTAACAATTTATTAAGGTTCATTAACATAAGAATATGCTAGAGCTATAAAAAGAAAGGTCCTAAATATACACTTTTGTTCAATAATGTACTGATTGATATTCATCTTCCATTTTTTATTAAAGTTTAATCTTTATATAGAGTCTTGTTTCTGCTTCCATTAAAATCTGTAAATATTGATTTCTATTTAATTAACCCTTATATAGACACATTTTATAATTAAAACCGAGATTTCCAGCATCGTCAACCGACTCTTCCCCTAATCTTTTCAAAAAGTAATATCCAGCGTAGCCATGAAAAATTTCTGCTTCCCAGCTAAAGCCCGGCGTATTCTCATCAACGCCCGAAGCCGCTAACAAAGCAAAGCCAGGAGGCTCGCCTCTGTCTCCAATCTTCAAATTCTCCATTTTACAACTCATTTCCCGCGTTTCAGCGTCAGAAACATCTGAAACTCTCGAGCGCGCAGCGAGTCTTTCTATACATCCCCGCAAGCCCTTAGAAATCCAGCTCTCTCTTGCGCGCAACACCAACAGCAGCAGCGGCGACAACGCTCCTTTACTCTTGATTTCGTGCTTTCCGGCCTCGCACCCACGTATATATATATATTCCGCTCGCTTTATGGATCCACAGGCTGCATCGCTTTACGACGTTAAGCACGAGGCGGCGATCTCGAGGCTTGCCCCCCTTCTCTCACTCGGCACCGTAAAACTTTATTGGCCGGCGACGCGATATATTTACGCTAGCTCGCGAGCGCGCGGTAAATTGAAAGCTTGGCCGAGAGATTCGGGCTCCCCCGCCGTGCGAGTGCGCTCGTAAACAGAAATGAAGTTTGCGCCGCGCGATTATGATTTTCCCGCGCGAGATCGGGAAAAATTGCAAAGAGCTCTCGGGACGATGTCGACACGCTCGCGATTGTAGAAACAGAGAGAGAGCGGCGACGTATTTGTACTCGCTTATGCAAGTCTCGCGCGCTCGCGTTATTAAGATTCGCCTCGCGCGGTGGAAGAAGGGGGAGAGAGAGAGAGAGAGAGAGAGAGAGAGTAGTGCGCATTATGGGAATCGCCCATTTGTGGCTGCGCAGTTGCTGACTTTTCGCACTTTTCTCGCATGCTTCTGCGGTCGTATTAACCGACTTTGCCGAGTATTGTTCCAAATTTGGAGAGAGGATTGCTTTTTCGAAATTCCGGGGCGGCTTAGGCCGCTTGCTCTCGGGCTGGAATGCTATCTTGTTTTTTCGCGGGGGAAAGGGGGGTGAGGTGGCTGTTTAGGAGCTAAATTGCTTGGGTAATCCCGAAAAAGTCGTTACGCCGTTGCGAAAATACTTATTCACACGGATTATTTTTTCAATTTTAAATTGAAAAGGTTGTTTTTAAGCAGTTTGAGAGGAAAAAATCGTCGGGCATATCTGGAGCGGATTCCTGAAGGAATTATCTTGACTTTTTTCCTCTACTGCTTCGATATAAATGTAAGAGTCGAGTGCTCGTTAACTTTTAAGGATAGTAAATTACTTTATAGGCTTCATTTAGGAACAATGGTTTTAATTACCTTTCCACCGAAAGTTTTGGGATTAAGCCCCTTCAGGCTTATCAGGAGTGTATACCCGGGAGTGGCTTTTTTTTAAAGTTTGCAAACAAACAAGTATGCAGACTTCTATAAAAGCTTGAATTCAAGTTGAAAGTGTGTCTTTTAGCTTTTTTTTTACTGCAGCTTAGCGACGTCAGTGGATATTAAAAAGTTGCGGTTATTAATGAGCGGCAACGTTAATTACAACTTAGATCAAATACTGTTACGTAGATTGTTTGATATTTTAAGTAATCAGAAAATCTTATTTAAATTGCATAATCTAAGCTGAAATATTGTGAATTGGCCAAATTTTATTTTATTATTGTATTATATTTAAAAAAATTAAATTACTATAGAGAATTATTAGTGAGAATCATTAGTAAAATTAAATGCGGAAATATATTCTCTTCAAAAAGCAAAAGATTATGGATTTCATCTCCATTCGAGATTTTTATTTTCATTTATTTTTCCTTTTATATTCGCTTTGAAAGATTCGTTCTAAATAGAAGAGATTATTTCGAATGAACTAAAAAATTAGAAAGGAACGTTATCAGTACATCAAAATATTTTATGAAAACTTTTTAGAGACAAAATGACATTTAATCTTTTAAAAAAATAATTAATAATAAACTAATTAATCTTTTAAAAATCCTTCGTTAATTTTTACATGAAATTATCTTAATGTAATTGAATTTTTACCTAAAAATGGTAATAACCTCATCTAATATCCATCACAAGACCAGCGATAAAACCCTCTAAAATCTCTTTCATCGACTCGGCTCATCCGAGCTCAAATCTTCCGCAACAAAAAACACATCTGTTACACGGGCAGCCACCCACACAGCTCGGCATTCTAAGCCGATGTAACATCCGCAAAGTCGCTCGTCGACGTGTAATTATTCCACAAAGCCCCAGCAACGGCCTTAAAACGACTTTTACGAGCCTTATATACACCTATATACACCTATATACACCGCCAGTCGAAGTGCATTTCGACAGCTCTCCGCTCTAATGTACAGTGTCACGCGATTAAAAATTGTACCCACTGCCAGCCAAGGGAACAAAAGATTCACGGCTGCCATATACACATCGAGCATCTCCGTGCCCTTTTCATCTTAATAACACGAGCGCCCGCCTCGTTACAAAGGCGAGCACGATAATCGAGCGCCCGCGAGCTCGGCTAATCGTGCCCCCCCCCCCACCCACGCCTCCGCCTTCTTAGCTATCCTCCTCGCTGGATGTGTGCATCGGAGCAAATCGCTAATTCGTGATTAGGGAATTTCGTAGGCAGTCATCCTAGTTGAGCAACGAGAGTCGAGGCGATAATACGTCGATGCGCTTAACGAGCCAGAATAAATAAAGTAATTCGGCACTGTGTGATTAGAGTGCGGAGGGGGGATTCGAAGAGGTGTTTTGGGTTTGGGTTTTCTTTGGATCTGGGTATAAGGGGGCTGGGATACGAGATCAAAGGTTGCTAGGAATTGGGTATGGGAGAGGGAGAGATGATTAAGTAAATTAAGGTTTTCATTGAGTGGAGGAGAATTTAATGCGCACGGAGGAAAACGAGCGTAACTTTATGACTCGTCTTTTTTTAGTGCAGAATAAATGCATTTTTCACTGGATCTTTTACGCTAGTTGTACTAAATGTAGTGTTCTAAGATTTAGAGACATCCGGGATGGGTTCGTCAACGTTTAGAATTACCTGATTATTTTTCTTTGTAAATTATTTTGAAAAATTAAGCTATTTCCAACTAATAGCATATTTATTTTAACTCTACCTAAATAAACAAAAAATTCAGATGATTCTTTAATAAATATTTATAATTAATTAATGGGATATTTAATGACGATATTTCATTTGATTTAATAATATTTTCGTACATAGCAGCAAAGTAAATTATGCGGTAAATTTGAATTAATGATCCGATTTGTTTGATGTGCAATATGACTATTTCCTAACAAAATCAATATCTCATTCAATTTAAAACAAATATTATTATTTATTAAAAGAAACGTTCTGTTCATGAATTTTACATATTATTTTAGCTTGAATAAACATGTCATGCTAAACAGTAGACTAATCATTGTCTAATAATATATTTATTATTAATTTTCAGATAATTATTATAATTACTGAAATGCTGTACATGATTATTAATGAAAATCAAGTTAAAGGCTCTATTTACAGAGTTTGAAAATTTACAATACGATCCATTTTTTTATCACCAATAGTAAACAAAACCTAATAAAATTTTAAAACTTCTAAACAACAACACCCCGGCTACACAAAATCATCATCTCATCCAAGAAAAGCCATCATCCCATCAATCTCTCCACCTCGCGAAAAAAGCCACGCCGGCACGCAACTTCCCCCTTACCAAACCGCCAAAAAGAAACAATCGATCATTATCAATCTCTCTCTCGTTTCAGCCCAAGTCATACGAGTTCGGTTACGCGGTGAAGGACGCAGCTTCGGGCAACGACTTCGGCAGACGCGAAACCAGCGACGGTGAGACAGTACGAGGCGAGTACAGAGTCCAGCTGCCCGACGGCCGAACCCAGATCGTCACCTACACGGCCGACTGGCGCACCGGATTCCACGCGGACGTGAGGTACGAGGGAGTCGCGCAGTACCCCGATCAGTACAATACTGGTAACCAGGGCGGATACAATAATAATGCTAACACCGGTGGATATGATTTCGGAGGTAGCAATAACGTCGATTCTGGATACAACAACAACGCTGGTGGTGAGTTATTTTTGTTATTTATTTGAAATAAATTTTTAAATGCTACGTTTTTCTAGTTTTTTTAATAATTAGTTTTTGAACATAAATAATTAATGTACTTATTGTAAAAAAACGGCATTCAGCATTCATAAAAATTTAATGATATCACAGACTAAAACTTTTCTTCCTTGAGCCTTTGTTTGAAACTACCCCGCTCATAATAATACTCTGAATACAAAAATATTCCATTCATCTAAAGCATTAAAAAGCCCTTCCAATTTTCCTACAAATTCGAAAATCTAAAAGCATTCTTTCTATCTTGACTAAAGCCGCAAATCCCGTACAATACCGCAGTCTCCGAAAAAAAAAGGAAGAAGCAAAGAAAGGAGAAATCATAATCCTCCGAATAAAACCCTCCGACTATATATACCAAAGACGCGGCGCGCTCCTCCTACTTGAAGCTAGATGTGCGCCGGAGCCATTGAGCCAGGGCGCAGTTCCTTGCGCGAAAAATAAAGCGCGAGCCCTCCCCGGTCAACCGCCAGACTCTCGTGTGCGCGAGAGCCAATCGTCCCGCCTCACTCTCTCTCTCTCTCTCTCTCTCTCTCTCTCTCTCTCTCTCTCTCTCTTCCTATCTCTCAATCTCTATAGTTTCACTGAGAGGACGCGTGCTCTGGTCAATTTCAGGTAATCAAGGCGGCGGCTACAACAATTACCAGGGCGCCGGCAACAACTACAACCAGGGCTATAATTATCAGTACGGTTCAAATTCTATAGACCAAGGCAGCTCCGGCGGTTACTTCAGCCCGTCTGCGGCGCCACCGCCACAACAGACCTACGGCGTGCCCTTCCACTGAGGCTGTATGCTTGGAGAAAGCCAAGAATATATATATATACGCGACTAAAGGCGAGGAAAAAAGAAGTTTATATATACGGATCGGTGCGAAGGTAGGAAGTAAGGCGGCCTATATTCGCTAAAGTAAGGTTATATAACTATGTCTTTAAGGTTAGGGCTGTAAATACGGAGGCTGACAAGCATCGATACTAAAGCCTGCAATTTGACTTTTTTTTTATAGTAATTATGTGTAAGGTTAAAAATACGTTTGTCACTATTACGATAATGTTTTGCCTGTTGAATCTACAGGGCAACGCTGACTGCATAAAAAGCTCACGTAGTCTATCTTAACGATCGCGTAATTATTAAATAACAAATAGCGTAAAATTAATAAAATCTTAACCATGTAATTAAATGAAAAGAAAGAAAAACAATTAGCATAAACTGTAGATTCAAAATTTTTTGGCTACTAAAGTTTCAGTTCCATTTTTATCAGAATCAGTAATTTTATGTACCAAAGTGGAATTTTATAACGCTGAACACGGCACTTTTGCGTAAATCCTGTACTATTGTAGTCGCGACGTAAAAGTCATAGACGGTAAAAATGCGGCACTGAAGCTCGGTCGCTTTATTTCCAGCAGTCAATGCAGCGATTTTATAGTATCATGGCGAATTCTCATAATACTGTAAAATAACGGTATTGAATGGTGTAAATTTACAGCAACATTAGAAACGTTCTGACTGAAACGATAACTTTTACGACATTCCGTATAGTGTAAATTTTTTTCTGCAATTTCATACTTGCAACAAGTTTTTTTACGTCTGTTTTTTCACAGCAAATGCGAGACAATCATCGGCAAAATGAACTTTAACGTGCTTACCTCTTTATAGAAAATATGTGAAAATATTTGCAGAATTAATTTTTTGTTCGTCATAGAAAAAAATTTTTTTTTTTAAAAATAAAACAACTTTTTATAATAATTATTTTTGTAAATACAAGAACAATTTTTCCATACATAGTTTTGGTTCCATTAAATATCTAAGAATAAGATAGCCATACCAACGTTTGATCTCAACCTTCAAATGAGCAATATTTTTATTCAATAATCGTGCAGCTTCTGAGCGAACATAAATACTACACAGCTTCTGCAAATAAATATTAATGGATTTGTGTTGCTGAAAATATTATACGACATAAATAAGTGAAAGGCCTCTGTTTCGTATAGTTTACCGATGAATTGTCCGCTTCCCTGCATGTATATTACTCACTTACCTCCACGTAATGATTTTACAGTCATCATTTATTAATAAAGTTATAACCATGATCGAACTTACTATTGGACTGTATAAATGATGATTGTTCATTTTCACGGAATTGAGTATCATTCTATGAACAGTATCTTTTATTTATAATTTAAATGAAAAGTGGGAATCAATACTGTCGTAAAGATTAAAGCTTTCAAGCTACAAGAATATTGCGATGATTTAAGCTACTAGAAGGGTGGTTGTAAATCATTCAATAGATTTAGGATAGTTTCTGAAATACTAACATATTTATGAAACAACTTGTATTTTTTCACTTAAAAAGTAATTTAAAAATTTTATTTGAAGCTACAATTGTAGTTGTTAAATTATTTTTTAAAGATGTTTCTTACTATCGATCATTTGGTTTGTGACGGACTGTGCATCTTGTCGCATTTAAGTAGCTGTATTTAAGGCGATTACAGATATGTATTTTAATGTATTTGTATGTTTTATAATACAAAACATATTTTAAATAAAAGTAATTTTAAGTATATTTCAATGGTTACCAGAGATATGTAATATGTAAACTATTGCATGCATAAAGCATGAACAAACTGCCAGGATCATCTGATATAGTTAGCTATTCATTCATTTTATTTTACTCTGTTTGATAGTTAAACTCGGAATCTAGGACTGTTGATATCGATCTTACATTATACTTTCTTTGACATTAATAAAAATTATTTAATGTCAGTTCAATTAGAAAAAGTAAACAAGTTTTTTCTAATACTTTAAAATTTTTGTAAAAAATCCATGTACTTCCTATACTCATATGAAATAAAATAATGTACTATTTTGAATGTAAAGTAAATGAGATTATGTGATTTTGTAATAATATATATTTTTTAATAAAATGTATTTGTTTTTTTTTTATTAAAAAAACAATGTTTTTTCACACTATACCATACATTGCAATTTTTGCGATATTTTTTTACAGTTAGCACCTTATTTTTTCAATAAATTAAGATATACAAAAAAATCGAAAATTTGGAAATGTAAAATGCAGCGCAGAGTATGTAAAAATAAAAAGTATGATTAAATATTTATAGAAGTTTATACATATCCAAATGACTTCTTCCAGTGACTGGTTTCAAATATCCTGTCGAGAATTCAAAATAACTGGCATGAAGCAGTAGATTGCTGAATTTGAAATGTTACACATACATAAATATATAAATATATAAATCAATATATCAAAAATTCACTTAAAGTTAACGATTGCTGAATACTAAAGTTTTAAATTAACAGTGCAAAATATGAATATAACAAAATATAGAAATAAACAATTTCAAAAATGTCAAAAGATTTTTAAAAATACCTCTGAATTAAATTGACCGATTAATCTGAGCAAAGAATTAGTCCAAGGAATTTTAAACAGATAATTCCAAGTTTGTTCTAGTTACCGCGTTGAATTATAAAAAGAGAATTTGCCATAATTTTTATGAAAAACTTTCGACACAAGTTTCCCAAGATGGATAAAAGAATTCGTGACATTTTTAGGTATTACAAAATCGATAAAAGTAAAAATGATTCAAAATAATATAAAAATATTTTCAATGTTATCTTTTATCGTCATAAACCTTTCTTAGTGAGGAAGAAAAAATACACAAATTCTGCTTAAAAAATATTTACACGCTTTCGTACTGCATCCACGAAAAGCGATTTTCAAGTCATCAGGTATTTTCTTAAAATATTCTCAAGGAAAAAGTTAACCTAAAGCACGCTACCATTAATTCAAAAAAAGCAACAAACCGAAAAAAGAATCATTAGATAAACACAGCGTCGGCCGCTTAAAAGCAAAGTACTTAATGCTAGTGTATTATCTCACAGCTGTATAAGATCTCTCTCTTTCTCCCTTTCTTTCTCTAGCTCGCCTCTTCTCGCTCTCTTCTCGGCAATTTGGTAGGTAATCCGCAATAAAAAGGCCGCTCACAATCGCGCTGGCGCGGGAGGAAAAACTCTTCCTGCTCACGCGAAGCGACGGGGCGCTAAAAATGGCGCTAGCTAAGTGATACGTTTCGGCGCCCCCGCTTCTTCCGGTCTGTGCGCGCGAGCAAGAGGGAGAAAATCATAGGCTTCCGTGAACGCGCGACTTTATATGAAGGCTTAATGCTGCTGCCGATGTACACGTAACTTGGCGCTTGCGCGCGGACCCCAAACGACTTATCGATAGACAAAAATGAAGACTTTCCGAAAACTTTCTTCTCGGTGAGTGAGGGCTTTATAATTTTAGTATGGCTTGAGAATTCAGAGGTAGGGTAATAAGTTATAGGAATTTCTATAATTGAATGAGGATAATGAATTTTCATTTACGAAGTTTTAATAAATTCAAATTTAAATTACTCAAAACTTTTTAAATCTGTAAAAGTTTACTATATTATAATTGAAAACCCCATGAGCCAATAAATGAAAACTTACGTTGTGCCAAATACGATTTGCACAAATAAATATTTAATTTAATTCATCACATACTTTTACGTATGTCTGTAAGTATTTCATAATAAAAACATTTAAAACCATAATTTTTAATACGATCAAAATTGTCGATAAAAAATTATAATATTTTACACATTTGTAATACGTATTACTAACAATGAACAGATATAGTAGAAAAAATTACAAATTAAAAGACACCGATCTCTCTCCATCGCATCGGCCTCATCTCCGAAAATCACATCTCATCCTTGCTCAACGCATAATCACCGCAAACCGAGCCATCAACGCTTCGAGCCCACTCCAAACAATCTCCGATGCGGTAGCCTCGTTTCCTGTTACAATAATCACCGATCGCGCGTCAATCTCGACACCCGTGCCACGCGCGCGCTCTCGCTTTCTCCTCGCGAAAAAAGGTGAGCGCGCGTGCCGCTGAAAAAAAAAAAATAAGAACGAGAGATTCAGCTCTTGCGCTCTCACACGCAGTGCGATCAGCTGTGCTCTGGGAGCCGCATATGCACATAGCGAAATAGAGATGCGCGCGTGCGCGTGGGAAAAGGCTCGGTTGCACGAGCGCGTCTCCGTGTTATGAGAGAGGGAACGCGTTTTAAAATAGCGGCCGGGCGCGCACGAGTAATGCGCGAGATGGGTATATAATCGCTCTCGAGCTCGAGCACGTGTGGTCTTGCGCGATGTACGCAAGAGCGGGATGGGAGTTCGTGAGCTGATGCGCTGCCGAGCCGCGCTGATTGCGCGCTTGTCGTTTAGCGCTTTGATGACTCGACTTTGTTTGATGTGCGCTGAGTATGGATTTCTGGATATTAATTAAGTGGAAGTTTATGGGGCAGAGTGGGTCCGCTTTGGGAGTTTATTTTTTGTTTTCTATTTGGCTTTTACTTTTTCTGTATTTCTTTTATGCAGCTTGGATGCAGTAGATTTGGAGTTGCGCAATTCGCATTCCTGAACGAGAGTAATTTTAGGTAAACTTATGAAACATGTGAATGCGAGTATTATTCAAAGCTTAAAAATTTACGATAAAAACTATGCAATCTGTGATAAAAAAGACTGCATCCTGAACGAATGTCTTACCAGACTCAGCATGTATCTACTGAATCATAAGCGTGTATGTAGGTATTACCAATGTTATCTTCCACTGACCACATCTATCACGATGTCTTCATCACTCCAAAGGCTAAGTTTTGCAGTAACGTCAGATCTCACTGGCCGCCTAATAATAGAATAGCTTTCATAACTATTCTTCATACGCTTCACACACGCCTGCACACATCAGCATGCAGAACCGAAAAAAATCCGACGTTTTTACACGGCGCGCGATTCCGAGGCAGGATGTAATCTCGAAAAAAATCCCATACCATTACAATGGCTCCTCTCCGCTCAGTAGTCCAGCGGGCAAAAACCAAAGAGCAATCAGTGGAAGGCCCGCGCGCTAGTCCAACAACAATGCGACTCGCGTCCGCTTTTGTTGTTGTGTGCGGGCGTATATACGGCAAATCGATTGGCCAACGCAGTGCGCGCGAGCGCGATTTCTCCGGGAGCGATGCATCAGGAGCCAGCGCGGTAAATCAGCCTGGAATCTAATCGAGCTGCGCGTTTTCGCTGTCGCAGAATCACCGACGCGCACAGCGACATGCGATAGCTAGCCCAACATCGCGAGATATGCAAGCGTGCGGGGGAGCGGGCTGATTCCACGATACCTTGACACGGACGATGTGGGTTTGCTTGCCTCGGAATTATTTGAGATAACTTTGTTTATTTGATATTTGGATTGAGCTTTGACTTCGATGGCTGACTGAGCTGTCTGTATCTACTTAGGAACTTGTT
>JAPYZB010001744.1:0-13558 GCA_030522745.1 Eupelmus kiefferi | reverse complement strand
TATTTTATTGGTTGAGTTGTTTTTTTTTTATTTTATTGGGTAAAAATTATTCGACATTCTGCTAGTTTTCTAAACAATTTTGAATATTTTTTTGCACGAGAATGTTTAATCGAATTTGTATTTTAATTTATTATAAATTTCAGAACCTGAAGCATGCATACTGAATTTCGAATTTAGCATTTTGTAAAATTCATACGATGAAAATGCACATAAAAATTTAGTTTTATAAAAATTTTAGCATTTCAAAGGCTTACGCTCAAAACATAATTTATAATTTAATTCCAAAGTATCATTAAATTCCGAGCCAACCATTCTTCCAAGGCTTATATAATATTTTTAGTTCGCGAAACTAATTGTTTTACGACAGATCCTTAAAAGTATAAAAAAGTCACCCGAGATAAAAGCGTCTTAAAAGCAAAGTATATTCCAGAAGCGCAAATTAAAAGAACGTAAAAACTTTCAGCCCACGCGCACAACGCATCGACTCAGCCATTAAATTAAACGCAAAGTCAAACCCCGAAAATGGAAGAATAACACTTAACAAAAAGCCCCGAGACAGCAGCCCCACAGCCACCAGAAGAAACCTGAAAAATAAACTCGATCACTTCTCCTCCCCCGAATCGATATCTCCTTTAATCCCGTTAATTTCTCGCCTCCTCGCTCTCATCGAGGGGTGGAAAAAAAAATTAATAACGCCGTCGTCAAGGCTCTAGATAGAGAAAAATCATAACTTTCGGAGCGAACAACGACGCGCCGGCACGCCAGCCTCTCGCGAGACACGGCGTCGAATACAGCGGAATGTAAGTAATAACGGCATTACTCGAGTAATGACGATCTCGCGCGCGCGCCATTGGAAGAGCGAGGGTGGTGGCTTTTAAAATTACGACAATGGCCCGTGGAGAAGTTAGAAGAAAGGAAACGAGCGCGCGCGGCTGTGATAGGGACAAGTGCAGTGTGAAAGGGAACGGAGGGGGGAGGGACATAAAGGAGAGGCAAGAATTATTATTTAGATATCCCGAGCGGAGCGAAATGGGAGAAGGTGGAAGAAAGTGCGGATTTTAAAGCGGCATGCCGGGACAATAAAGGGCGAGCTTGAGGTTCTGAGATGAGGTGATGGCCTGTGGGGGTAATAACTTGCGGAGAGGCGATTCAAGGGGGAGGGGTGTATGGTGGAATTAATAAGTTTTTTTGCGGGGTCATTATGGGTTGGGGAGAATGTTGGGTATTGGGTTGGTTCGCGGTCAATTAAGCTTTGGAGCTCTTGTTAATTGCTGATTAAAGCGAATGAAATATTCATAATTTTAGAACGTTCAAAATGGTTGGTAGTGGGCTATTGCAGTATTGCACTATTCATGCATTTTATCGTTAATAAATTATGGGTGAAGTTGCAGGATGAATTATGGAGATGCGAATAAATTTCGTATTATGGCGCTTCTAGCAAGAAATTGTAATCCAAATAGAAGTATAACAGCTGTTTAATATTTTTAATGTAAAGTTTGATGTGATAAGGTAAAGGACATTATAACAAAGTTTTCAGTAAATCAGCTCAAAGATCGTGTGAAATAGTGTTCATCGATATCGCTTGATATTTTGTAAATTACATTTTGAGCTTGATGGTGATAGAAATCATTCAAACGCATTTGGTATTTAGATAATGCGATGTTCTCAGCTGGCATATGATCATTTTATATAAATTTTTCACAGATCATTAAGCAATATGTATGTAGGTATACTATGAAATACCGATTACTTAAAAGCAACCAGCCGAGTATTTTGTTCATTCCACACATTTATTTAAACTGATGAAGCAATGGTTGCCTAATTCGAAATTACAATATAATTATAATTTAAATTTCACAATAAAATTCTTTACATAAAAAATATATTCCCTATAAATCCAAAAATGTGTAATTAAAGTTAAGTCATATAAATTCTCCAAACCTATTTTACACATCCGAGCACCAAATTGAAAGCTCGAACGGCAAAAGTTACATTTTATTTTCACTTCGCAAGCTCAAGCAGTGCAGAGCCGGAGAAGAATAGCGAGAAACTAGGCTAGCCGCTCAAATTAGCTTCAAAGAAAATGATAATCTAAGCACGGTAGCGTCCAACAAGAGACAAAGGCGCAGCTCGCTCGCTCACGAGCAAAAAGCAAAAAGCTCGGAAAGAGAGAGAAACTCGCGTGACGAAGAAGAAAGATACACCGTCGAGGGACACAGTTAGAGCTTTCGCTGCACGAGCGCGTCAAAAGACGCGGAACTCCTAAAATTAGCGAGTCGCAACAAGAGAGCGTGAGGCGCGAAGCTGGATGAAAAAAGAAAAAAAATAGCGCGAGCTTAACGTGGACTCGCCCGAACAATTAATTTGGACGTCGAGCAGATCCAAAAACAATGAGCGGCGCGTGCGGATGGAGGGACGAAAAAGATCTCAGAGCTGAAAAAAAAGCTCGCTGGGCTGCCTTGGCCGAGACTGGGAAAAAAAGGGGCGAGACGAGGGAAAGGAGGGGGGAGAAAAATTAAGGCTGCGAGGCAGAATTAAAGAGCCAGACCGTTTGATATACGAAGACAAAAAAGGGGAGAAACAGCGGAGCGGCACGCAGTAACAACGCGAAACGGAAAAACCGGAAGCTGCGGGCGGGATTAACGCAAGGCGCGTTTCTCCGGGTGTGTATAGGTGAGGGCGGGTGCATCCTTGCGAAGCGAGAGCGAGGGAGGCGGAAAAAATTGTCGCGATAAATTCGCAAAAAAGCAGTCGGATTCGCGCGCGAGAGAGGCAAGAGTAATGCTGATAACTTCTTACTTAACCGAATGGAAATATAAATTTCGGGGAGTTACGACGGCTTCGTTTGTTCGAGTGACCGAGGCATAATCTACTCCAAGCTAGCGAGATTTGTAGGAAAATAGTTGTAAATTGTAATAGTCAGTTAAGGATTAATTAAGGTCGTTGTAGAAATTAAATGATTTAAGTGAGTGAGTAGAAAATATTTGATACTTTTGATATTGAAAAGATAATTTTAATTAATATATATAACTTATACAAAAACAAATAAAACAAAAGTTAAAAAATTACATAAACAGCGAAATATCTAGTTTCTTTAAAAACTCGAAACTAAAACTCAAAATCCCAACGCCTCTTCCCCAAAACACAAGACAAAGCAGCTATATACGCGCCGTAAAAAAGCAATAAACGAAGGACCTAAAAAAACCGTCGAAAAAATCCCACCCTCCCACCAACCATCCACACAACACTTTAAAGCTCGCGACACCTTGCCAGCATCACAGCATAGCCTCTCTCACTCCTAACATTTCGCGCGGATTAAAAACTTTGCGCACGCCAAAAAGAGCGAGAGAAAAGCGGGCAATCGTCCCCCTGCAAATACGTTCGCTCCCTCTTACAGCCCCGCAGGGGGACAGTAGGCGCGCTCCGAGCCGGCGAGCTTGCAAGCTCTCGGAAGCTCGTGCTTTTGTGTTTACGCGCAGTCGCGCGAAACTCCACGTTGGATCTGCAGCGGGCCGGCTTTTATTTACGACGGGCTACCTGCTAGCTCCGTTTATGCGCGCGCTCCGAGTCTCACTGCCCTAAGCGCGCTCTTTCTTTGCGGAGGAGCTTGCAGGCGAGCTTTGGGATAGAGATAAATGCGCATGGGAGAGAAGGACTCGAGAATTTTCATTTTTGCGATGAATTTCTGGGAGAGCGAGATTTGTGGCTGGCTCTACGGTCTCTTTTTACGCTGCACGTTTTGAATTATTGAGGTGTGTGTGCGTGTGAATTTTAGCGTGATTTGCGTAATACGGGCTGGTGAATGGCGGATTTTCGGGCTTTGATGTAATTAGGGTAACGGTATTATTTTTACGTCGGCGCGCTCGCCTGATTTTATCGGCGATGCGTAACCGCCGCTTTTATTACTGGGTGTGTTTTTATATTACTACCTTGATGAAGAGCAGGCAATAAAACGCTCGTAAACATCGGGCGACTCGAGGCCAATAAAAAATCTTGTTTGCAAAAATCAGAGCACTCGAGCTTTTTTTATAATCCGGGTATCGTGTTTAATGTTCTATATACATTTCCCAACAAAGCTTCTAATCATTAATGCAATCTTTAATGAATAAAGCTTAATATTAATAAAACTTAGATTATTCTATGATCAATATTAAAACTTTTACTATCAATCCTAATTACTACCACACAATTCATTTTTCATTAAACAAACTCCAAAAATACACATCCATATTATTCCGACTAAGCACAACGATGTACCCAGACCCAACTCGGCGCGCGATTATCCAAAACGCGGCTCCCTCTACCGTAAAGATAAACAAGCCCCGCTAAGCGCAAAATCCAGCAAAGACCCACTGCAGCGCAAAGAAAAAAAAAACACAGACCCACACATACACCTCTCCTAAAGAAAATGATGGAGAAAAAGGGCGCTAGATAAAGCTTCGCGGTGCGCTCGCAAGAAAAATCGCGAGTACAAGGCGGACCGAGTGTGTATAAAGCGCCTATATGGCTATATACACACACACACGGACGAAGGAGAAAAACACAGCGGCGCGCTCGGCAAGACAAAGGGTGTATATACCCAGCGCAAGAGAGCCCGAAAGTGGACACACGCGGAAGAAGCAAAGCGGATTTGCGGACTCTAGCCGTCGTCTGGTTTGGCCCGACGAATAAAGGAGCGCAAGAGCGGAGGATATATGCACTTTGAGAGCGCGAGAGTCCGAGATTTCGCGTTGCGTCAAAGCGGGATTCCGGAGAGACGGCTGCGTTTGCGATACGGTTATTTATGGATAAAGAAAGTAGCCTCGAATCCAGAGTTAGGAGATGTTAGAAGACGAGAAGTGCGTGCAGGGACGTCGAGGGAAAAAAGGTATTAATGTTTTCTCGCACGAGCACGCGAGGAAGCTCGACGAGGCGGAGCTTTTGAGATATCGAGGCTCGTTATCGGGAAATATGAATTTCACACACGAAAGCTCGATGGATTCGCGCTCTGTAGCTCGATGGAGCGAGAAACGCGCGCGCGCGGGCTGCCTGTTTTGTCAGTGTGTCGCTTTTGTGTGTTTTATTCGAATCCGGCTGGATTTATTTTGCATTTTGCGAGTGCTTGCCTCCGCGATTAATCGAGTCGTATTAATTCTTTTTTTTTTTGTTATTGTTTGATGCGACAGCGCTGACGGATTATGCATATAAAGTCCGGAAAGCAGCTCTGTTTTTACGCTACTTAGTAGCGGGCGAGCCTGAAAAAGTGCGGGATTAATTAAACAGCGCGATTTTCTTCCTGTTTGCTAATAATGCCCGGCATTTTTTAATTAAACGGAAATTAATTCGCTTTGTGACGCGACGTAATCAAAGAATTCGCAACTAGCTCTTTGATTCGCGCGATGCGTGAGCGCGCGCGCGTGCAGTACATCTGCGAAATATTTTAATCAGAATCGAGCATTCGTTTATACGATCGAGCACGAGTATAAAAGGAGAACGCGCGTATATACTCATAAAGCGTTTTCGCAGAAAGTCTGATAATGATTCGCCTCCCGCCCCCGTCGGCTATTTCAAAGAGGGGGGCCTTTTGACGTCGGAAAAGCAACGCGGGATATGAGATTTCATGCTGCAAATATGGCTTACCATTTACCATTTCCGCTGCGCTGAATCAATGATAATTTAATGAAATAACGTGCGCGCGCGCCAGGCGTAATGCTAATTCGCCGGCTCTAGCGTGTATTTCTGCTGGCGTTCGTAAGCAAAAGTTATTTAAGCGTTCATAAATAACACTGATAGTAAGTATTAAAAACTTTCATTTCATTTTTAAAATACATCTTCAAAAATCTTAAACCGCAACATGACACTTACACTAATAAAACTTTATTGACCAATCCAACTAAACATAAATCCAAACCATCCAAACCCATAATTTACCCATAGAACCCATCCCAGCACAAAATATTTAATACAAAACACACGCATACACACCACAGTCTGATATGCGCGCATCAGCTCTCTTCGGTATATAGCCATCGGAGGTAATCATAAATCACGCCTCATCGTCGCGGCCCTCAGCTCGCACACTCAGACACACTCGAGCTGACAAAGGAACGTATCTATCACGCGCTCCCGTATTATGCAAATTTGCCATTATAAATTACAGGCGTAAGATGATACACGGCGCCGCGATCGCCTCTCCTTGGCGGGAAAAAAGAAAAACAGAAAAGCACCGCGTATACAGAAGTCGCCGGGAGACGGAAGAGCTAGACACTCGCGCGCTGTATAGGGCATAAAAAGGCCCATTAATCACGGATTATCAGGATCGCATCGTTTCTCGCGCATTTCGGGAATAATAAGCAAGACGAGCCTATTGTGCGCGTCTTGCCCGAGCTTTTTTTCTCTACGGGCGTTGTATACAAGGCGCGAGAGCTTTTTTTGGGGCGCTTGTCACTGCGAGGAATATGACGAATGGCCACGCGGGTGTACGTCTACGGCGCGTTTCAAGCGCGGATTTATATATTGGATTGCTGGTGTGGGTCTTGCGGTGGTGAGCTTTTTTACCCTGGCTGTCGCGCCTTGCCGAATGTGTGGCTGAGCTTTTTTGTTGTTATAAATAAATCAGGGGGAGCGAGAAGGATGAATTAGGAGGGCGGGGGCGTTAAAGTTCTAAAATACGTTTTTGCGTGTTTAAGGTCCTTGGAGGGGGGTGGGGCTGTGATTGGCGCGAGATTGCGAATTCGTTTGAGTTTATGAAAGGTTTTGTATAAATATGTATTTCTGGCGTGACGTCTTATTTATACGTTGAAAGGGCAAGGAAAAAATATTTTATCTACTTTCATTGGCTCGTAGAGGTCTTGTCGGAATCAAATTTAAAAGCCGTATCTTCTCAGCTTACGTTCTTTATCGAAAAAATGAAGTGCACTAAAAATGGAACGTCGTAGAAGTTTGAAGTTGAATTTCCGCAATTACTAAGAGTCTTCAGACATAAGAAATTTTTATCGAGAACTTTGCAACTTTTTATCTGTTTTCAGATAGTTTCGTAGACTGTAAAAAAGTTTATCACTAGAATATCTTTTTGCAATTAGCGGCATTTAAGCCTATTACTTTCTTTTTTTTAAAAACCTGACCTAATTAGTCTGCAATTTAAAAAGCATATAGTGACACCAAGTACTTAATAGCAGTTTCTTGAAATTTCTTTAACAGATTTTTTTATAAAAAGTATTGAAAATAATTTAATATTGAATAAAAATTTTATAAATATACCTTGATATATTATGTAAATAGAAAAGAAAAGTGGAAATGTGTTTCTAAGTTTTCCCGTTGTGAACAAGCTCAAATAGCTGGAGTGTAAAAAAATCAATATTACAAGCTAATCGCGATCAGCACGCAATAAATTATAACTTTAGCGCTGAAACTATTTCAAAGTTTTGAAAGATAATAGTTATTGAGTGTTCGTGATTTATTCAAGAATTTTTTTTACATTCTACGTTCGTTATTTTATTCAAAACCACACAATGTTTGGCCACCAATAAGTAGCCTTTAACACCTCGGTCATTAAAAAATCGATAATGCTGTATACATTTTTAAATTTTAAGAAAACTGTTTACTTCAATCTTTAATATTCTCTAGTTTTACTAAAATTATTTTAAAAAGTTATTATTTTTAAAACTTGTATGCAAAAATAATTGTATATTTTTAAATTTTTACAATACAGTGAAGCGATTCTCGCTAAATCTTGTAGTAACAATAGCTTGCTAAATTTCAATCTTACACGTCTACATTTTTTATGAAAAAATATTTATGTCCAATGTTACATTTATATCTATTACAAGATTAATCCATCAACCCTTCCTTATCTCCAAAGACATCATCAGACACAACTCAACCTCCACCTAATTAACCAATCCACCCATAAACCCCCTCAAATCAATCCAGCCTAACAAAACACTAAACTTTAATAGAAATAAAACTCAACCCCCTCCCATCGCCCATAAATCCCCGACTCCCAGCGTAAAAATCGATCCGCGCGTAAAAGTCAATCGAGCACATCAGAGAGCAAAAGAGAGCAGCTCCCGCGTTCTCCGGCATCTAAACGGGTCAACTCTGCTCTCGCGTAATGCGTCATAAAATTTTCGATTCCTCGCTAGGTAAGCACGCGGCCCCCCCCCCCCCCCGTATATACCTACACAATCTAGTTCTTAGTCGTACGAGAAATCGACGACAGGCAAAAACGAGCATCTCGAGGGATATAGGTTGGCGCGTGTGTCGAGGCGATATTCTCGTATACGGGCGAGGCAATCAGAAAGCGCAGGAGGGAGGGGGGAGAAAAAAACATACGCGCAAGTGAACGTTATTACGAGCTGCAGTGATGACAGCGAACGAGAGAAAAAGATGGAGAGGCTTCCGGGGGGCTGAAGAGCGAGAGAGATGGTAAAAACTAACCGGGGGAGATGGAAGGAAAACAAGTGCGGAGGGTGGAAAAGCTCTCGCGAAAGCAGGGAGAGAGCGAGAGGAGGAGGGGGGGAGAAATGTTAGCCTCTTTATCTTGGGATCCGCGCCGGCTCTGCGGAGCTATTGCCAGCGTCGTTTCTGTATATTAGTATTGTTATTTCTCCCCGCGCCTTTCGTCGTCCCTTCGGCCTTTTTAGAAGATTTCATTGTAATTGACCTTCTTTTTTCCGCGCCCGTGTCTGAAGGACGGCCAGCTTACGGCGGAAATCGTCTTGAATTATTTCGGGGGGCCGGCCTCCCACGAGACCGGGACAAGAAAAATGCATTAAATTACAAATTCAAATGCCCAAGCGCGCAAGCTCGCCTACCTACGCGTCGGCTCGCAATCTTTTTAAACCGTTGTCGAGTGTGCCTTTCTTTTTTTTTTGTTTTGTTTTTTAAGCTAGCGCAAAGCTCGAGCTGAGGGTCTGTCTGAGCGATGTGTTTGCTTTAATTATAATTCGGAGTTGGCTTGATTAATAATTCCCTCTGTGAGTACAGGGCGATTGTCCGGGCTTGAGCCGGCGCGTGTGTCTGGTTTTGTTTAGCTGATGAAATTCGAGAATTTCCGGCGAGCGGCCTGATATTGTGACAATTGGCGTTTCACGGAAATTTAGAGAGCATACGCACTTTGCTGGATACATTTACAATTCCGCGCGCGGGCCTGATTTATTCATTAATTAACTTGTATTATTAACGAGCTGCTTTCGTTGAGCCCGCGCCGGCGCGCGTATATAGCTCGTAAATTATTATGCTGTTAAATAGTTCGAATAAGTCACGGGAGTGTTTGTTTAAGTTTCTGTCAGCTGCAAAATTGGGGCTACGTGATGTTGTGCAAGCGCTGAAGTGTTTGTATATTTATTTTGGATTATGTTTGTTTGAGAATTTTTTGCTATGATTTGTTTAGTTTATAAAGACGAGTAAAAAGACGTTTTTATATTTTTTGTGTCTGTGAATCAAATGTTTGTAATAATAAAAAGATGTGCATTATTATATAGTTATATATAAGGCGAGTATACTAAGCCAATAATTGCGGGCAGGAAGGTAGAGGAGCAAAGCGACTATATAACGCTACTTACACAACTTTAAATAGGTATGCACTTAGAGGATAACTTAGTTGGGCCAACTCAGAAGAAGGTAGAATTCGGGTCAACTAAGCTACTTAGTCGAGAATGACATGTGAAAATTCTCAACAAGAAGATTAGTTGCGCCCGGGCAAGCTTGCGTGCCAACTTGCAACAACTAAGCGATTTTCCCTCGCAAAAGCATTAACAAGACGAAAAGCACCGACTCTGCCAAATCACCCTCTATATATACTCACACACACACACACCTATATATCTCAAGAAAAATAAAAAGCCTCGGTACACAAGCTTTTTTTTCTAATCAACTCCGGAGCAACCGAAGCCACAAAGTACATCTCCCGGCTGCTCCGCGCGCTTGCAAGCTCTGGTAAAAGGCTTTCCTTACATCTCGAAAAGCCGGTATATACACACGTCCGCGAAAGTATTTACCTAACCGAGAGAGCGCCGGCACAAAGGGCAATATCAAGCCGAAGAGTCGATTCCAATTTATACCGCGGCCAGAGAGCAAGAGAGAGAGAGAGAAAGTTGGGAGTACAATTCAAGATCCAGGGGAACGAAAGCGTATTACTCGAGAGCGCGCGCCCCTTCATAGACGTCATCACACTGGCTGTGCGCTCAGATCAAGGGGATTTTACCTCTCTCTCATTCCCGTATAGAAGCGGCAGCCGGGCAAATTGCAAACAGTCCCGGATGTTTCTTCGCGGATGACCCGCCGAGAGAGAGAGAGAGAGCTTGCAAGCGCGAACGCGGCATTGTCTAACCAAATTGGCGCGGGATAAGAGAATTGCTGGCTCTCTTATATTTTTGCCTCGCAGAAGAAATGCGGAAAAGGAGCTCGGCTAAAATTTCTGATATTACAACTGCCAATCCCCAGGCCCTTTACAATACCCGGCGACGATAATTCAGCAGGGGATCCCAGCAGCTCGTCATCGAGCGTATCTCGAATTAAAGCCCACCTTTTCCCCCGTAATCCACATGCCTTATCTCTCCGATATTACTCGTCATATCTCAGGATCAAAATCCCGTAACAAAAAAAAGCTTCCGCGCAAGAAAGCCGCCTTGTGGCCTAATCAAAACCGTCGATCCGCGCGTTCCTTGCGGCCAAGTTTCTCTCCCTCTCATTTCCAAACTACAGCCCCCCCGCACAGAGAAAGGGAGAGACACAGAGAGATAGCCTAAATAGCAGGGCCGCAGAGAGAGGAGGCGTATAGCTCGGGGCTCTGTGCGCAGCGCGCCGGTTCAAACTTACAAATTGCAGTGCGGCCGCGAGTAACCGTGTCACACGCTGCAGCAGCCCGGCTACACGGCCAGTATTTAGCCGATATCGACGTTTCCACTATATAATTATCGGCGCCCGGCGAGAGCGCGCCCGTTTCTACGGCTCAGCGGGCCGGAAGTGCCCGACTTCAAACGCGCACGCAGACACCTACATGCAAGCGCGTCTACGTACACTTACACGCGCCCCGAGTGTGAAGACTGGCCTGTAGGAGAATCCCTTAATCTCCGTATATAGAGTCCTTTGTTGCCGTGCGGCACTGGGACTGAATAGTGCATGTGTGGGGGGTGGCTTGCCGGGCTGTATGTGGCTCCGATCGGCCGAGGATGTGTCTTTTCGGAGCAAAGGCTGTGTTTGGCGTTTGTCTTTTTGCTTCTCTTTTCGCCCCCTCGGCGCTTGGTTTCTGTGTTTGCTTTCGAGAGGAGCAGACGGGATACTCGAACGCTGCTGCTGGGTTTCTGCTTGGTGGTGTACAGGAGATTAGGATGTAAGTTCGATTGGGATGCGATTGTTGTGGGGAGGAGTGTAGCTTGGAAATAAAGCGGATACTGGTGGAGTTTGGATTTTTAAAGTGTTTTTAATGGATTTGATTCTAAATTTACAATATTTTTATGTAAAAAAGCTCTAAAAGTGCACATAAAAAAACGGTTCTGAAAAAATCACGACGCATTCCACTGCGCATACCTAGCGCTTATCAATCCATCCGAAAATTCGTTATCAAATCCCTTTATCTCTCCTCTCTCACCGGCATTTTAAACCTTTTATCTTCCGCCAATATTTACCCCACGTCTCCCCCTATATTCTTCCCAGCCTGGACTTCTGTATACACGCAGCCGGTTTTTAGCCAGATCGAGGTGTCGGAGCGCTTCTGGGCGGGGAAGTATATACCGTAACACGCATCAGGGCAGTCTCCGAATCAAGCAACTAGGACGCATATTTGATTGAGCGCGGGCCGCTTTGATGTCGCCTACGCGCCCGTATACACCGCGGGAGAAACGCGCCACGCAGAATAAAGTGTCAAAGACGCGTGAAATGCGCCGGGAGGCGGCTATATTTTTTTTTCTTTTTTTGTAATGCGCGCCTCTTTTGATGTGGATCGCGCGAGCGCGGCCAGGTCGAAAGTGTACCAGTGCTTTGGATTTATATTTAGGTGGAGTTAGACGCGGACTGGGGGGGTATAGGAGTAAATGATGGGAGGGGTTGGGGGATTTGTGATAGTCGGTGCGTTCAGAGGTGTGGATTTTTTTTGTGGAGGAAGGTGCACGTGTGGGTTGTTTTTGGATCGTAGATGCGGAGTTTTTAATTAGAATGTTTAATCATGGTATAAATTAATATGAGGCAGGCGTTAAACAGGAAATTGGACATCGGTTCTTTGATGAAGATTAATTAGCGATTTCAAAGCTGGATGTGTTATAATATAAATATGAAAGAATTGGAAAGATTGATAATAATTTTTTTATAACGTAATGTTAATAAGCGTATTCATGGATTTTTAAATGTTAATAAATTTGTTCAAGGTATTTAAATAAGGATATTATACTGAAAATGTTAATAATTACTTGAAAATTCACTTTTAATTCAGAATCTGTCGATCAACGTAATGGTAATGATTGATATGTAATATATATTTTCATTGTTCCTTTTATCATGATTTACATTTTTATTTGGTTCAATAGAGTAAAACTGCTCAGCAAATTATACTGTTAATTTATTATTCATTTCATTAAATTAAAATTCTTTTTCTTTCTTAAGTTAATAAAATTTTTTTTCACTTTTATAAATACATTAAACTTTGTAATAGTTTATACAAATTCTTTTAAAAAACATTATCATATACTTATGTGCCAGCACATACAATCGATTGATATTATCTATAATTTTTTTAATGATTTCTCCTGTCTCAAAACGCCCATACAAGCTTAACAATAAGCACAAAATAAACCTCAAATATTTAGCTACATACCCATAAACCCTTCCACTCTTTAAAATCTCTCAATATTAAATCACGCCCCGCAATAACACATACCTTACCCCTGCGCATCCGCCAATTTATTTCAAACAAACGTTCTCACCCACCCACACCTACCCACCCCACGTGTCGATCAGCCAATTTTTCGCTCCTTCGCTAATAAAAGAGCCTCCGCGTATCCGCGACATCCTAATCATCGCGTTTAATTACCCCACCTACAATCGAGCCCTACGCACGCCGACCGCGCGAATCCGCAATTGATTCGAGCTTTAATTTAAATTTCATTAAAAAGCTGTGTTCATAACGCGACCCCGCGCACCGGCTTAATATTATATCTCCGGCCGCGGGCGCAGAAGTTAATAAAAGCGAATGCACCGAATTCAAAGTGCATATATATCGCTGGAGGGGGAGAAAAATTTCCTCATTTTTCCGACAGCGCTCGCTGTCCCAGCTAGAAATAAAGAAAGAGAAACGCGCCGAGGTATATATAAGAGCAAGGCCGATATTAAAACGGCCGCTGGACCAAAGTATTCGCAGAATCCGCGCGACATCGACGTATAACGCGCGGAGCGCACGCATGTAATAAAGCCGGCAAGATAGCGTCGTTTCCGCTCGGCCGTGTATTAAAGCTGTAATCCGTCCGAGCGGCTAAAGGGCATCGGTAGCCGAGCGAGCGCGAGGGTGGAGATGTAGGGGGTGAGATGAAGTGGAGTACAACTTGGTTGGATGGTTATTGTGCAAGGTTATGGATGTTGGTTTTTT
>JAPYZB010001743.1:0-16860 GCA_030522745.1 Eupelmus kiefferi | reverse complement strand
TATTTTTTCACTTTTTTACGTTATTTTTCGTTATTTATCTCGATTTGACGTCGTTTTGATAATACTTAGCGGTATCTGTCAATAATTTATCAAATATTAATCTTTATCTCAAGAATAATCTTTATTTTAGAGGATTTAACATTGTTTTGTAACTTTCTCAGGCTATTTTTTGATTTTAACGTTCTTCTCAGATTCATTTGTTTTCCAGGATTCAAGAATGGGGGGGTTATATATATAAAGATTTCTTAAAGAATTCTTTATACATATATGTGTGTGTATTATTCACAGTGCCTTCTGTTTAGTGTTTATAAAGTTTTTATACATAAATCTATATTTTTTTGTTAACAGATAATGATCAAAATGAGAAAGACATGACAGAAGGAAATCGAATTCTGAAAGATGTCAGCGAGAATGTTAATAATAATACTGGTCAACTTGAGAATGGCACTAATAGTATTGCTGAACCTGGAAACAAGAGGAAAGCAATATATATTGATTCACCTTTCGAGGATTATAATTTTGATTATAACGTATTTTTACCATCTGATACGTTTCAAGACCGTGATGAAAAAGGAGACATCTTAGGAAACGGCTATTCATGGCTAGTGTCAAAAATAAAATATAGGAATAATTATCTAAATTTGCCCAGTAATAAAAATTCTCTAGCAAATGGATTGAAAATTCCAGTGGAATAGCAGTGAGTGGTAAAATATCTGAAAGCAGGCTGCCCTAACTGGCAACCAGAGACCTTAGATGGGGAGACCACTGAATCAATTGAGGAAAAACGACAGTACCTCCTACAAGTAGACTGATGTACTCGACTTTTTTAAATCGACTTTCTTTTATCGAATACTATTTCTAAATAATATAAAAAATCCATCGCATTATGATGACATCATAGCAACCTGGCCATGTCTATTTAGAAAATTATTTTTATACGTACACTTTACACTTTTAACTTCGAAAGAAATCAGCATATTTCGGCATAAGGTCCTGGATCATATTAACAAACTATTGACATATGCAGTAATAAAAAAAATTAATACGCAACGTGAACGATTGACGGAATCTGTTTTAAATTCTTCGAGAGAGGAAAGTACTGTGCCTGTGGCAAGTGAAAAAAATAGTAATATCGGCGTGTTAAAACAACTTAGAGAGTTGCGTAAAAACTTAAACGAATTAAAAGTTCGGAAAAATCATAATAATAATACACGAAATAGTGATCAGCGCGTACAAATCAATACGTGTGAAATGCAAGACGTGCCGGCGTCGGTGTATATAAAAGGAGCGTTAAATACTGTGCCGATGTTTGGCTGAAAAAATTTAATACCTCTTATACGGGCCTGTAAAAGAGCAATAAAAGTAGCTTCGCGAAATTTAGAATATGAATTAACGCAATTGTTTAAAAATAAACTAAGTGATTGTGCATACGTTTT
The DNA here is from genome assembly GCA_030522745.1 of Eupelmus kiefferi. Classification (NCBI taxonomy): domain Eukaryota; kingdom Metazoa; phylum Arthropoda; class Insecta; order Hymenoptera; family Eupelmidae; genus Eupelmus; species Eupelmus kiefferi. The sequence goes on along the minus strand of JAPYZB010001743.1, from coordinate 15,424 downwards.
AATTGAAAATGTACATTTTGGAAATTTAGAAGATTTTTTAAATCGTTTAAAACAAATTTTTGCGACTACTGAAACTTTAAACAATTTAAGAGGTCGGCTAGATGCAATATTTAAACAGAGAAATGAATCATTATTGGATTATATAAAGCGAATTGTGGATATTCATGACGCGATGTTAGAGCGTAAACGTATTGATGTAGGTGATGATTTAAGTGAAAGTGAAATTGCATATATTGAGCGCGATACAATTGATGGGTTTAAAGATGGGTTGCCACCCGATATGCGAATTCGCCTTCGGAATGAACCAGACTTAAAACTATCTGAAGTGTTTGACGACGCGATAATGATTGATAAAAAAATAGAGAGAGATTGTGTTAAACATAATACGCAAAATTTTTTTTCAATTACTAGATTGTGGAATAATAATCTTGGGGACCAACGTCAAGAAAATAAAAATGAAATCCAAAATTATAAAAATATTAACGAAAATAATAAAAATGTGCAAAGTAATTCAGAAAACGTTCAAATTTCAAACCAAACGAAATTTGATGAAAGGTCAATAACGTGTAATTATTGCAAATTACCGGGACATATAAAACGTGATTGTAGAAAATTAAAGTGGAAATTTGAACATATTGAAAATTTACAGGGAAACGAGCAGCGCTCCCCGAGACAGGGCGCGCAAGGGGCAAGCGCGAATTTGCGTCCAGTAAATCAAATTTTAAGTACAGAGATGCCTAGCACATTTTTTTCATAAATTTTGTTCATAACGGGACAATACCGGTAATAGAGATTAAATCGAAAGAATTTCATTTTCCAGCAATAGATGCAATGGTAGATACAGGTGCTCAGCCTAACATAATTAAAATATCTGCTTTAAAAGGAAATGTATTGGTGAATGAATATAATAGCCCTTTAATTAAAGTAATTTTGGGAACCGTTTTGCGGACTATAGGAACGTGTGTAATTGATTTATTCGAGAAAGAGAGTACCTTTGTGTTGTACACGATCCATTTCTGCAATGAGCGCGGCGCTCAGCTTGACTATATAAAAAAAGCGATCGAATTTGAAACCAATACATTGTTCTTTATAAATAAACATTATATTCACTTAGGCCCGAATAAAAGTAAGATAGTGAATTTTAAGCTGAGAAATCCTGAGCAGTTCGAATTTGGATATATTGAACCATTGGTTTTTGATGAATTAAATGTCGAAGCGGGTGAGGAATTTGTTAAAAACAAAAACGGTTTCGTGAGAATAATTATTAAAAATAAAAATAATTATGAAATATTAATTGCAGTACCGGAGGTAAACATGGTAGAAGTGAATACATCAGCTCAGTATTTCGAAAATAAAAAGATTAATGATTACAATAATTTTTCAAAAAATTATGATGAAATTAATGATGAAGAATGTTGTAGTTTGGAAGGTAAAAATATCGGATCTTTTAAATGAATTAATAAGCTTGGATCTACCGACACCGTTAGATACGAAAATGCAAATTCAGACATAGTCGAAGTCGGTAGCGATTTGAAAGAAATAGAAATTGAAAAAATTAGCGAAAATACTGAAAGTAATATTGTAAAATCTAATTATGAAATAAATCGTGATAATAAAAGATGACCGCGTCCAGCGAGTTATATAATTGAAACTCGAGATTGTTTTTTAATGAGTTGCGATAATGCGGTATATATTGTTACAGTTAAAAATCAGCCACTTTGTTCAGGTGCGCTTGCATTAGTCAATGAAAATAAATTTCCACAAATAGAAAATGTAACTTTACGCAAAACAAAAGTAATCCAATTCGAAAAAAATAATTTGATGTGACAATTTAGTAATTATTCCTGAACCTGATTTAAGAGAAAAAAACTTATAACCGAGTCAGACAAAACTATTATTGGCCAAATCTTAAAAAAGAAATTCAAATATTAATTGCAAATTGTCGTACTTGTCAAGTAAATAAAAACAAAAAATGGTTATTTGTATATATTAACAATGCAGGATTTATTAACAAAATTTAGTATCGCAGATCCTATAAAGGAAGCATCGTCAATTGATATTGCCGACGCATTTTTAAAGCCCCTTGTATATGTTCTTGGAGCACCGAAAGTTGTACTTACTGATCAAGGTGCCAAATTTACTAGTGCTTTAATTAAAAATGCTGCAAAATTATGTAATATGAAAACTTGTACTACGACAGCATTTAGACCAGAATCAAATGGATCAATTGAGCGTATGCATCATTCTCTCAAAGAATGGTTAAAAAATTATGTTACAAACATACGCGAATGGGATGATTGGTGTGAGTGTGCGACGTTTTCTTATAATACGAGCGTACAAGAAGGAATAAAATTGACACCGTTTGAATGTGTATACCGTAAGATAGCGCGGGTGCCATCAGCTAATGCGAACATAAGCGAAAATATAACAGAGACATATTATGATTATTTGGTTAGACTTAGAACGCGTATTACTGATATCCAAAATCTAGCACGTGAAAATTTAAATACTGCAAAGAAAAAATCAAAAACATATTACGGTCGCAAATTGAATCCGTGTTTATTTAAAATAGGTGATGTTGTTATGTTATTAAACGAACCGCGAAAAGATAAATTTGCTCCAGAATATTCAGAACCACATAAAATATTGAGTTATTAAATAACAATATAAATGCTAAAATTACGTATAAAGGAAAGACACGTATTGTACATACAAATAAACTGCGAAAAACTAGTTTAAGTATTGAAGAATAAAATTTGTATTTGTATTTTATTAACAGATAATCAACATAGAGTATATTTGACTCATTTCGCTTAATATATTTTAAAATTTTTTCTTGTTTATGTTTCGTTAACAAAAGTGAGGGAATGCAAGATTAAAAATCCATAACCAGAAGTTAAATTTATTAATTTACAATTATTGTAATTAGTTATAGATCACGAACCAGCAAATATTCAGCAATCCAAACACTGCGGATGAAATTCTTATATTTCATCATCTTTACAAGGAGAAACAACGTGCATAATGCAGATCACGAGAGATATATGTCAAGATATCGTTAAATTAGACAATTCAAATTTAGACATGCAATCATAAATCAAATTGTTGTGAATACAACAACAAGAAAACTAACTATTGCAGCATAGTTAGACGAGATTGGAATTAGTTATAGCACCGTATTTTTGAGTGAAACACATCAGTATGAAGATGTGGTTGTTACGGCAGATTTAAAAATCACTGTTTATCAGTACATTTCGGCAGAAAAATTGAAAGAAACAAGACCGTATTTAACTCAAGTGCAAATTTGAGTTCTTCAACACATTTGATTCTACAAATGAAATCATCGCCAAGGAAAAATAAAAAAAAAACGAAAAATCAGGGAAATACAGATTTAAAAGAGGTAGCAGTTAAAGAATTAGAAGATCGACTTCGGAATTATGGCAAAACAGGAGCGTTGTAGCTCCATATTTTGATCTTGTGGTGAAGGTGTTATGTTATGGTATTTTTATTAAATTAAATATAAATTATTATTATTATATTTTAATATACAGAAATGAGTCGTTATATGAAATATTGATTATCAAAGAATTAAGCGAATGAAGATTATTAGTAATGAAATCGAGACGAAAGAACAATAAGAAGTGCATACGCAGCGAGGTAGAGTTGACCATCTATAACAAGGACTGCCCTGACGACAGACCGTTTTCGGCAACCGAGAAGTTAACATCGCGTTTTTTGTAAACTTGTTTAAGCTTGTCATTTGTTAAGTTCAATAAAAGTTATAAAAGGTCTATTAACATTTAAAATAATTATAGAGAATTTATTTATTTCTTTATTAAATAATTGATTTGATTAATTAACCGGAACCCAACGCACTGCCGCAGCTGAAGGCCACGCTGGTAGAAAAAAAGAGAATAATAAGGTAAATGGACACAACAATTCCAAATTCAATGTCAAATAAACTGATAATTTAATAGAGATTATTAAAAATAATCTTTGTTAAACATATTAAGTGATTTGACGTAATACCACTAATGAAAGTTAAATAATCTTTTCAATACCAAAAAGAATTATTTATATTCATAATAAATTTATAGCTTTAAAAAATAATCGAAAAAAGCTTGATTGTAATAATTATGTGCCCAATCGATCTAAATGTATTAAAAGCTTTTACCGAGAATGGATTCTCTCCCTATCTTCCTTATTCAGCTGTGATAATAAAATAGCTCCACAGGCATATTACCTCAACCCGTGTACACTGCGATACTGATTCGTTGCCGCGCCACTAGATGCCTCCACCACACTCTATTTTCAAAAGCTCAAAGCTACCAATAGCACGAGATCAACCCAACAAGCCTTTAATACAAGCACTTTAGCACCGCTATTAGTCCCGGAACTTTTAATCGGCAAAAAGGAAAATCGATTTCGCCTAGCCGTAAACACACTATTCAATTTGCAAAAAGTTCCAGCAATAATACAAGCATGCATAGCAGCCGTCGATTTTCATGCACTCGCCTTGTATATATGTATACATGCGATTCGGTTGTTGCACGCGCGCGCAAGTTTCAATCCGGTGAGTTCGCTCGAAATTTATTGCCGGCGATTGCGAGCGAGTTTAATCCAGGAGGCTTACAACTCTTTAAAGCCAGAACAAACGCGGCGTTGCGCTCTTGTGTATTGTTATGGGCAACGTGGATTTCGTTTTTAATATCGCAAGTGGAAAATTGCGTTCGCGCCCGAAATGTTTTACGTCGCGCGGAATTATTTTCGGCAATGCATTAATGAAATTTTGTATTGGCCCATCGCGCTCATCCGCCAAGTAATTTACTCCTGCATTGTGTGCTGCTCGCGCCTATCATTAATAAATGCGCGTAACGCCGTAGCAATAATAGCATGCACACTTGAGCTTATGTAACGGACAGATCTGCATTTCGATTAATCATGCTATAGGTAAATCAATATTCGTAATGAATTCGATTGTCATTACGTTCACGTATTTGAATTACAGATACATCTCGCGCCAATCAGTCTATGTATTATTCCAGATGCTGAGTTTATAAATACAGAAATGTAAGTATATCTTCTGTTCAATCTAATTCTCTATCCGGAAAATAAATAAATATTTTCTATGGTAAAACGACGACGAGCGACGCAAAAATTTGGGTAGAACTTCGTAAAGCATCAGGCCACTCGCTTAAGAGAAATTAATTATGCAGAACTGTGATGCTAAAAAGCTGCTACATACTCAAAGCGTGCTCTTCTAGCGTAAGCTCATTAAGCGGAAAAAATCGGTTCTCTTCTTCCTTCAGAGAGCGCAGATCACGAGCCACTGAACGATGGATAATCACGTTACTCTGTCAATTAATCGGCGCTTTATGCGCGGGACCCTCTTAAACGCAATTAAAAAAGCCGGTTCTGCTCTTTTCATTCCCGTTTTTTTCTAATTGGATGGCTGACTGTGCGTACGGGGTAAAGCAGGGGGAAAAGCAATGAGCGGATAAAACATAATATGTAATCGATTCTGTTTGTAGGATCAGAGAAAGAGAGCAAAGGTCGGATATATCGAAAAGCTTGTGAATTGTTAAACATTTTACGATTATGGAGTTAGTATGGAGTCATAAAGAACTATCATGATTCTTGCTGTGTCTTTAAACAATTTTCCACTGTAGAATGAAAAATGAAACTAAAAGAATTTTAAAAATACTTTATGGCTGCTAGTTACAGTTTTTATAATTAGATTTAATTCATAAAAATGATAGAAAAGCTTGATGCGTATGGATGTAAACTATAGCCCTCATAATTTTTGCATTCGTGTGCACTTTATCATCTGAGCTAACGTTTACCGATGCTTGCGAAGTTTTGTATTATCTGCATATTGCATTACTCTTCATTTCTTCTAAGCCTATGATCGTGCCTTGTCTATTTGAAGTTGGTTAAAAAGTAATTCCCATTCCTTTACTTTACCAATAATTAGCAAAATTTTAATTTTTTTTTAATCCTTAAAAATTTATTTTCCCGAATTAAATTTTAAATCCAAATTGAGAATGAAGAATAAGAATTACAAATTTAAATGCAATGATAATAACGAAGAGCAAACCAACTCTGAATGTAGACCTGCGAGGTCAAGCTTATACCGCGAAAGGCGAATCGATCTTTATGTCTTAGCTGTAGTCCTCTCTCTTATGCGAGAGTGCTGGTCACCAGAGCATTTTGAAATACGATAGAGAAAGAGTAACGCGAGAGATGAAAAGTAAAATGGAATTCGCGTCTTTTTTTGGATAATCTGGTTACACGGAAGGGAAAAGTTAGTTGGCTCGGCTTTTACAATTGCGCAGCCATTAGAGCGAGCTTCGATCCTTCGGCAGGTCGACCAGCTGCTGTAATTGACTCGCGCAATTAACGTGCTTCTTTTTCTTGCGACTGTGCGAGTACATTGTGCTGTATCCGGATCTGTTAAAGGGCTTGCATTATGACCGTTGAAGAAAAGGCTGGTACTGTGAAAAAGTGACGAGCTTATTGAGAGTTATCGGAACTGTTAGTACTAAGGGAAATAGTTATATTTCAATGATGAGAAAGAAAAGATGCTGGTGATACAATAGGCTAGAGAAAAAATGAGAATTGAGATTATATCTAGTATAATTTACATATTTCATTTAAATGAAATGTAATGTAAATATGAATATTGTGAATTAGTTTACAAAGCTATTTTTTTCATTCCAGTTTCGTTATTTTTGTGGATTATTTCAAAAGATAATATATATAATTGATTTGAATGGAAATTTTAATATACACTTATAAATTAAATATAAATTAAATTTAGTTCAAATTTTATTTAGTTCAATGATCATGTTATTTGCAAACTATGTAATCATATTATTTCTAAGTAACTTACTTTTTAATTAAATTAGAGTTAAATTGCAATTCTTACTTATTAATTTATGCTTATATATTTATGAACATTACATACCAAAATAATTGTAAAATTTTGTCGTTTATACTACAAATATCATATTATAATCTAAAATTATTAATTAACGCGTTCAGGGCGGTACGAGACATATATGACTCTTATGTAAAATTTGACCATAATTGATATATTGTATTATAATCGGATTATCATATACATCATATATGACTCGTATTGGAAATCTCTTGTATTTTATTAATATAAGTATTATTCTGACCTATAAATCACTCAAACTTTAGAAATTTTATAATTTTAATCATCACCTTAGCACTGCAGCCTAGTTAGTAAATTTGCGCTTTAGCCCTGAGCGTGTTAAATAAGACTTTCATGTTTTTTTTTATGAGATAATATATTTATAAAATAGTTTTTCTTAATTTTCTGTTTTACTTTTTCTTTTATTAAACGAATTTATTTGACGATTAATGAGATGTTTTACTATTATCAAATCAATTTATCTTTATTATTATTTCAGTACTCAGACATTTTAAAAATATAACTAAATTATTAAAAAATATTCAAACTAAAAATAAGTAAGTAAGTCTATTATCACCTTAATCCTTAATTAAATAAGAAATTTTCAGAGATAAACATTAGTGCAGAATCAATTTTTCTCACCTCAAATAAGAGCTCACGAAAAAACTTAATACTCACATTAGTAGCCTGCTCATCGCGAATATCATTCGAGTTCGGGTAAAACTTTTTCCGAACGTCGACTCTTAATTGGAACAGTGCTGGGCGCACGCAAGGAAAATTAATTCGCCGGCGAAAAGCACATTTCCGTGTTTACGCGAAATTGCTCCCAGTTGTCGCATTCGAACTTTGCGCGCGCGCCTACTCTTGTAGCGTAGGGTAGATGTGGACTTATGCCCCGCTTGGATGTTTAATAATGGGATGGGGCGCAAAGTTGGCGCATGCATCTACAAGTGGAGCGAAAAAGAGAGAGTAAGGAAAGTAAATAAGCAGATAGATAAAAAATCAATTGCTAACTAAAGTCGAAACTAAGTTGATCAATGGCGATAATAATATTAAGAAGTGTGGAACTCAAAATAGTGTATGCGATACGTAAAATATTGCAAAGATTATACAGTTCAACATTATTTAAATTAAATATTGAATTTTCGGTCATTATAGCTATTTCTATTTATATCAATGTAGTTTTGGAACAAAAAAAAGAGTAGAAATAGGGTGGTGCAGAGAGAGAAAGAGAGAGAGAGAGTGAGGGGGGGGGGGGAAGTCTGCGGGTTTGCCTAAGTGAGAAACGATATGCAGGTTTCAGGAATTTTTCTTGTTGCGTGAGCGCAAGAAGCTAACTTTTTCTGCTCTCATCATTATTTATTTCATTTCTACGATTACTCTTTTGAATGAGTTATTATCTTCTTTAAGACTACTGATTGCTAGTAAGAAAATTTCGTATGAAGTCTTTGAAACAGAGTTATATGCTTGTTTTGTTAATAATTAAGTTTGTTTCTTTTTTAATTTTAGATAAATCTGTTTAAAACAGTTAGTGATTTATGTACTTGTAATAATTTATATTAATGTGAAATATCCCGCTTTTTGGTTCAATAAAGTGACATTTACAGGTGAGTCGGAAATAAAAGATTATTTTGAACCGTAAAATTTATAAGCTATTTTGAATATAAATATATAAATTTTTAGGTTTAATATAAGAATATGATTTTGCCCTTTGACCTAAAGCTGTAAATACACAACATTAATTTTTGTTCTATAAATCTTGTTCATAATCTATACGTTGAAAAAATATCGAAGCAAACAAAATGTAAAAGCTAAATATATAAGTAATAAGTTTTTGTGATGATTTTTTAGTCTACAATTGAGAATATAAAGTTTAAAATTAGTTAAAAATTTAATCATGTGATTTGTATTAAAATTTGCAGGTACAGATAAATAATTTTACAGGTATATTAAAATTCATGGATACAATAGAAAATTTAAGAATAAAAAGTTTGAATTTTGATGAAATTTAATTATAAATAAGAGTAAAAATATTTTGTACTTTATAAAAAATGTATAAAAGTTCAAATAGTTGGTTAACAAATTATGAATAAGTTATAAATGAATTCGAATAACATCGTTGGAATAAACTTTTGTTACTATCAGAGAAATCATCATATTGAGTGTCACCCAGATAAAATAATATGGCAACAGTCTATATAAAAAAGAGAAAGTATAACTAGAATCTCAAGATGATTATTACTTTGAAATATAAGTATTTAAATCTTTAAAATGAATTTTCTAAAATTTATTTTTTAGATTTTAATGCCTTTACGGTAAGATTTTCTTCTGATCAACTCGGTAATTTTCAAAGTTTACAGCAAAGATATTTTTAGTTCAAAAGAGTCAACAGATCTCACAGGGTAAATTCTCATTATATAGGCAATTTTAAAAAATAAAAAAGTCTTCACAAATGTATTTTTTTATTTTTTTTTTTTAAGTTTTAATAGTATCTTCTCACTTGAGTCAATATCGCCACGAACATCCTTTACTTTACCGCATGTGACTGATCTAAATTTAAGGTAGGTACGTAATTAAAAGCATGTTTTAGCAGTTAATAGGTTGTCCAAGTCCTTTTACGAATGGATGCACATCATTATCTCCCTTTAATACCCCACCATGTTACGTTCGTGTATTCGCCGAGTACATACACGTCTGGACACAATGAGAACATTTTGCCCGTTGTCGTACCAGGATTATAAGCTGATGACTGCAGAGTATTAAATGTACGTAATTTTGAAATTTTTAATCGATTATTAAATATTTAGATATATATTTTTGAGTAAATGTAATAACATCATGTAAAGCTCGCTTGTATGAATTTAAATTTATCTCGTTGAAAATTTCGTATTTATTTTGACGTAACAGTACAATAAGTATAAGTGGAAAAATATTTGCCAAAGCTCAGCAATATTATACGAAATAGTCTATACGAGTCGCAATTACAATTCTATTCAATTCAGCATACACGTGAATTGGTCGATATTAAAATAAAATCATCAGCCGTAGAATCACTCGATCGCAAAATTCGATTGCCAAAAACACCAAGCTTCGTTAGATTTGATAAACGGTGTGCGAATGCCATGTTCGCGCAATATTAACTTTTGAAAATGTTGCAGATATGAAGCTTTTATTGAATTTGTATATTTATCAGTCACTGTTTCATCAATGAGTCTCTAGGATAAAAAAAAGTTGTTTGTTTTTATGAATAGTTAATTTGGAAATGGCGAGGCATGTTTTCGTTAAGATCAAAATAGTGTTAATTTTTGAATATCGTTAAACTCGTATTAAAATATTGAAACTTTTTCTGGTAGAATATTAATAAGTTTAGGCTAAAAAGCTGGTTAAAAGTTAATTTATACAAATTTTCAATTGATAAACTTAGATAGGAATTTGTCAATATTTTTGCATAAAAGTAATGTGCTGTGATAATTTACGAATTATTAAAATTTCGGAGTATTTTTAGATCTTAATATATATTGTTTAGTGAATTTTAGATATTATTTGTTGGCCTTGCGGGACAAGCATAAAATCATCTTTGGAAAAGTTTTTATTAAATTGTATCTAATTGTATCCACTTTGGTATATAGAGGACGGAACAGGACTTATAGTGACATCTGTGTGGATTCATCAGTATAGCATTGAAAGCCTTTCTCCAATCGACAAAGATGCAAGATGTTCTATGATTTTATATCATACCCATGGTTAAAAAAAAAAATAAATAAAAAAATAAAATGCTAAACAATTTTGAAGGCAACATCTAATAAAATTTCCAACACCAGTAGTAACGTCGGCACTACCAAGTAGAAAAAACTAAAAACCAAAACGCCTAAAAATTTACTTCGACCTCTTTCCAAAACGCGAAAGGTATGTACAAAAGCCCTCGTATGTATCCTTTTTTTCATTTCCAGTGCGGCGAAAGGCTTTTAACATTTAGCGCGTGCAGGTCCGGTTTTGCAAAGTGAAAATCGTGGCTCTAGACCCCCTCCCCCCAACAGTGCCACGCGCTAATGGTTGTCGCGACCATTTCGCGCCCGCATACGTACCTACATACGTTTGCGTGGCCGAAAGCGCGCGGAATATTGTGTCGATTGCGGAGTGTTTATTAATCCGTTAAAATAGTGCGGCGCAAGCCCGGCACTTCGCATATATTCGCTCGCGCTGTCGTAAATGCTTCGAGGATTGAATTTGTGCCTCGAGGATTTTGCTAAGTGTGGGCGGGGATTTTGCTGGAGCGGGTTTGTCGATTTTTATATTTTTGGATGGGAGAGGATGATTGATAGCTGTGCGAGGATTATTAATAAGGATTTGTAAATTGATAGCACTGTAAAATTGCAGATTTTTGGCATATGTACTCGAAAAAGTTTTGAACACTTGAAATAAATATTTTTTTAGCGTAGGTTAAATATTCTGCGGATTCGATATTTTTTATCGAAATTTTATATTTACAAAGTTTGCCGAGATTTTTTATTCTTTTACTACTTGTGCAAGTAGTCGATGCAAAATCTCTCATATATATTTAGGCTCGCAGAGCGAGGAAGGTTCATAAAAAAGAGATCGCCCAAGTGTAAGCGAACAGTGTGAAATGAAACTTTTTATTTCACGGCGCAGAGCTGTATAAAAATGAAAGAGAATTACACGATTTTTTGCGAGCTATATTACTCACACTTGGGAAATGTACTTTTTGATATAGCTGCGGCTATCATAACGGACAGATTTTCAATTCTTTTATTCAATTTTTGTTATAATAATAAATTTGTTTGTTACAGTATTAATTAAAATTTTGTAAATATTGACTAGAAAAAATATTCCTTCAAGATATTCTATAGAATCATTTACTTATAGTTATTCAAACGAACGTTAACAATACGTTATAATGTTAGTTATTCGAAATTGTTAGAATTGAATAAAAAAAAAAAAAATATAAAGTTACTGTAATTATCTGAAATAAACATTATTTGTTATGTCTCTAAAATTCTGTGCATGAAGCTGGCTATGGTTTTGTTGTTCCCTTATCTAGAGCACTGCTCAGTAGTATATCTTGATACAACACTAGAATTGAGACATAAGATCAAAGTTTTGCAGAACTCCTATGTTCGGTATATTTACGGTGCTAAGATAGATGATCGCATCACTACAGGAGGAAATTGAGCTAACTCAAGTAAGAGGCACGAAAAGAATATTTTATATTGCTACACATTTAAAAAATCGTTAGAATTGACCGTCCAAGCTATTTAACATTTTTAGGTCTTGTGCGGAGCAATGTTAAAGAGCTTAGAGATTCACATGATCATATAGATTTCGGTTGCAAAGCCTTTACAATTCGTCGAGCCTTTAGAATTTCTCGAGCGAGTCTGTGAAATTCTCCCTCATCCTACCTTATAAATCTTCCATCTCTCTATAGTTTTAAGCAAGCAGTGAAGAGACACCTGTTTCATTTAGATTAAATAAACACACACTAATTTCTGTGTTCTGTACTTTCTTGTAGTTAATTTATTCTTTTGTATCTTGACCGTGTCCTAATTTAGTACCTATTTTGTCGTACTGTCCTCATTGTTTTTCTTCTTATTTTAAATGTCTTATGTATTATCATCAACATCTGTTAATATTAATATAAACTACATGAGAAAGCAGTGATATTCTTATTGTTCTATTTGAAATACATATAACATATAATTTAAACTGTATGTTTTGCAAGTAAATAATAAATTCATCTATTTCAATACACTCTCTGAGAACTTATTTTTGTATGCTCTGATTTGAAACGATTGTTAAAATATTATAAAAATATTTTTGTCATTTTCCAATAATACTTGCACATACTCGTACACATCGTTAGCATAATTTAGTCATAAAAGTGATCTCCTTTGTCAGAAGCACATTAACCAATCGCGCTTGTCAAGCATTCATCCATTCACGCATCTCGTACCCGTCAAAATAATCACAATTACCCAGCCACTTGTGCCAACAATTGTTATGATGCACGCGTCAAATATAAAACACATCCCATCCCAACGTTCATTGGCTCTTCGAGGCAAATTATAGTCCTAACACACATTGCCGCTAAAAATCCACACAGCGATGCTAACTCGTTGTACATAAATACTCGCGCGCGATACACGCACACTCAAACATACATGAACACAGAGAACGAGACTCTCGAAAAAACCACAACGATGGACACTCGCGGAACACGTGCGAGCTCGTTCTGCGGTTGGCCATATCGTGGGGCACGTGAAATTTGACATTACGAGCTCGCTGCAGCAACGGATGCAACGGTATATATACTTATGCAAGTGATGCGTGCGCTTACACAATCGCGCGACTGACGAATCGTCACGCGACGACAATTCTCCCCGAGTGCCCCCCCCTCTCTCTCTCTCTCTCTCTCTCTCTCTCTCTCTCTTTCTCCCTCTGCCCCGCAGAATTTTGATTTCGGATGGATGAGTCTGGGAGGGCGCGCGCTCTGACGTGGATAACGAACAGGCTTGTGCGGGTAATTAGACGGCATTGTAGCCGGAAAAAACTGGGGAAAGCACTGGCTTGCGATTTTGGAAACGAATTTGATGAATATGTTGTTATTTTGTAATAATTCTGTTGTGCGCCAGGTTGTTTGTTGAAAAATACGAAAATATTGAATATAATATTTACGCTATCTGTGCAAGCCGTGTGGTTTATTAAATAAAGTAAACAATTTTTAACTTTGATTTAAAAGTTTTATGAATCTCAATTTATGAAAAAATACCTAGTCGGACAAAATAAGTAGAAAAATGCGAGTAAGGTCAGACGTTTCATAAAAAATTTAATTTTACATAAGTAACAAATTTTTTTTTCTAGTTTTCGTTAGTGGTTTATACATGAAGGCCCATATTAGTTGGTAAGGTAATCAGGTCACTTTTAGTTCACTTGCCTTTGGAGCGTACAATATTTTTTTTTGTTATACATGTACTGATTTTGAAGCTTTTCCGTTTAAAAAACTCCAGTAAATTTTTATTTTTTGCCTTGAAAAATATTCAAATAGGAACCCATCTCAGTTAATGTGAGATTGTCCATATATAGTTAACGTGATATTGCCTGCATATCATTGACATAGAATCGTCTACATATTTTCAACTCATAGTTACTCATACGTAGATAACGTAGAATTAATCATTAATACGTATATTACGTAAACATGTATTTCATAATATTTGATTTAAGAATGAAGACCAAAAAAAACATTTTTTGTCCGCCGTGTAAAAATCTCATTTTACGACCACCTTTGACATCAGAAAAACGCGAAAATTACGAACGCTTGACAAAAAAACTTTTTATCGACTATAACAACCTCGAATTCCCTCTTTATTCACTGAAGCGAAAGCGTCATATACTCATAGCAGCCCGAAAGCCCGCTCCCTCTCGACTCCATAAAAAGTAAACATCCATAAAAAAAAGGGCGGCGAGCACACGATATAAAGCCATAGGCAGTCGGCGAATCTCACGTGAGTACGCGCGTCTCGCACGAGTAGCGTATTGAAATTTCTGAGATACAGCCGAGCGCGCTATAAATTCGCCCTTTCGCTTTCGGCGCTGGCGCACCTTAGGAGCCCCGATCCGGGGCGATAACGAAGAATTTAGAGGCACTCAGACGATCGTAAAATATTCAGACCGGCCCCAAGAGCCGCCGCCGCCGCGTTGCTGTTCTACACAGTGTGTCACGTGTGTTTTCCAGCCAAACTTTTGCGTCATTGCGCACGGTTAGGTCTGAAAAAAGTGAGGAGGCGAATAGGATGCGGATATTGGGCTGGTTGGAAGGATGAGTTTTGAGAAGGATTGTTTTTTTTAGATTTTATTGAGTAATAGCTCGGTATTGTAGGATAAGTAACAAAGCTTTTTCTCCTTTAGAAAATTACTGCTAGTAAAAAGCAGGTCTGACCGTTAATTTTTCCTACGCTTGCAATCAACTTTTTATCAGACTGAAACAATCGTGTTAAAAAATACTTTCGAAAATGTGCCGAGCAAAATCACGTACAATTAATTTCTGTATTTTGCATAAACCCGAACAATTCTAATTATCTCGAAAACGTATTAATCAGCATTTCAGAGTTAATCACTGACAAATAAAGTCAAATAAATTCTATAACATGCTCTTTTGCATTAAGCACGTTTCAGAAAACAATGTGGCCCTCTCGAGAATTTTTCGTCGTGTGCATCTGTCGCCGGTCGTAAATCATGATTTTTTTTCTCTTCCTCTTGTCTTTTCATTTTTTGAGATTCATTGTTTGTTTATTTCTATTTAAAATCTTCCGAGAAGCGAGTGCAGAATACCAAATTGCGTTATTCGAAGTATTTTAAGTTAAAATGGATCCGAAAACCTCAACAATTTATTTTTTTATCTTTAAAAAGAGTGTTCTATTTTCTGTTACGCAATTTAAAATGCACAGCAAGTAGGTGACCCAATTAGGT
>JAPYZB010001742.1:0-14393 GCA_030522745.1 Eupelmus kiefferi | reverse complement strand
CATAAATGAATAAATAAATTAGTAAGTGGCATTAGTCGAGATCAAATAGGTGCCCCCTCAGCGCCCGCTTAAAACTATGTAGAGAGGGTAGGTTCCTAATTATAATTGAGAATTGAGAATATCACAGAGGATCAACGCACCACTTCGGCCCAGGTGGTTGAAAATGTCCTAGGAAAGGACGATCCTCCACTGGGGTGCACGTCGTGGATAGAACACACCATCGACGTTGGTAGTGCACCCCAGTGAAGCAAAAGTGTTACCCTGTCTCCAAGAAGCGCGAAGACGATATGTTTTCGCAGGCACATGAGATGCTGGAGACAGGAGTAATCGAACCCTCGACCAGCGGATGGTCGAGTCCCGTGGTCATGGTTAGAAAGGCAAACGGAAAGTTCCGATTTTGCGTGGACTATCGCAAGATAAATGCTGTATCGAAAGCAGATGCTTATCCATTACCGAATATGGACTCTATACTCCGCAAATTACAAAATGGAAGGTTTATCGCAACGCTGGATCTGAGTCAGGCATACCATCAGATCCCGTTGAAAGTGGAGTCTAGACCTTTCTCTGCTTTTACCGTCTCTGGAATGGGCTTATTCTAGTTCACTAGGATGACATATGGACTGTCGTATGCTGGCGCTACGTTCCAGCGTCTCATCGACATGGTGATTGGGGTAGAGATGTAGCCCTATGTCTTCAGATACTTGGACGATATAATCATCGTCACGAAGACGTTTGATAAACACGTCGAGTGGCTGGAGTATGTGCTGCAGCGTATCAAGGAAGCTGGGTTCTAGACCAAGCAAACTAAGTTTTTTCGGGACATAATTAGCAACAGCAAACCGACTATGCAGTTATATCCGGGACAGTGCCTGGATTATTTGGTCTATGTTTTCCACTCCTGATTTTGAGTAGTAAAAAAGTTATTAACCAAAAACTGAAAAAAAGCATATTTTTTAGTATTTTGCTTATAACACATTAACTATTAAAGCAAAGTTTATAGTTCCAACTGACAAATCGTAGAGTATTGAAATACGGACAAAACGAGCTATTAACCGACCTGATCGGAAATTTAGAAATCGAGAAAATTCGGAAAAAGTTGGAGCTTTCTCATTTTTTTCAAACATTTATATCTCCGTCATTTTTTAAAATTGAGAGCTGAAACTTTGCAAATAAGTAGGCATTTGCATTCACTTTATGTGTAACAAAGGTAGATGCCATCGGGCAAGTAGTTTTTGCACAATTAAGGGTCTGGAAACTAAAAGGGCACATAGCCCATTTGAATAACATTGACTATGTGCCCTTTTAGTTTCCAGACCCTCAATTGCAATTGACATTCTATTTTGCGTTTTTTCCATTTGTTTTTTCTTGCTCGAGAGGTAGTCCGATTTTAATTTTTTAAACGATTTTCAAAAGTAATCGGGGAATACTAAAAGACATCTATTTCGATTTTCGTAGAAATGTTGAGAAATAGGTGAAAAATCTCTCCAAACATGGCCCAAAACCGCCCAGCGCGAGACAATGGACGTAGAGTCGGGAGAGCATGAACTGAGGGGAAGCGTGTGCGCAACAGGCCACTATTACTATATATACTACGATCCTCGCAGGCCGCTCTCCCCACTCTTCGTCCATTTTTGCGCGTTGGCCGGTTTCGGGCCATGTTTGGAAGCATTTTTCACCTATTTCTCAACATTTCTACGAGAATCTAAATAGATGTTTTTTAGTATTCCCCGATTACTTTTGAAAATCGTTTAAAAAATTAAAATCGGATTACCTCCCGAGCAAGATGAAACAAAAAACGCAAAATAGAATGTCAATTGCAATTGTGCAAAAACTATTTTTCCGATGGCATCTATTTTTGGCACACATAAAGTGCATGCAAATGCCTACTTATTTGCAAAGTTTCAGCTCTCAATTTTGAAAAAAGACGAAGATATGAATGTTTGAAAAAAAATGAAGAATTTCCACGTTTTTCCAAATTTTCTCGATTTCTAAATTTCCGATCAGATTGGTTAATAGCTCGTTTTGTCCGTATTTTAATACTCTACAATTTGTCCATTGGAACTATAAACATTGCTTTAATAGTTAATGTGCTATAAACAAAAAACTAACAAAAAATGCGTTTTTTTTCAGTTTTTTGTTAATAACTTTTTTACTACTAAAAATCAGGAGTAAAAAACATATACCAAATAATCCAGGCACTGTCCCGGACATAACTGCTTAGTCGGTTTGTTGTTGCTTTTTTTTCGTAGGTTACTTGGCCTATTGACAATAAACCGTGAGAAGAGCGTGTATGATCGCACCGAAGTTGAATACCTCGGTGTGTTGGTCAACCAAGACGGTTTCCGGCCTGATCCAGATAAGATCAAGCCAATTATCGATTTTCCTGAACGACGAAACCTGAAGCAGCTACGCCGCTTCCTAGGAATGGCTTCGTGGTATAGGAAGTTCCTCGGCAACTTAGCCACGGTTGCCGAGCCACTCACGGCCTTGACGAAAAAGGACCGTCGATATGAGTGGAAAGAAGAGCAGCAGCTGGCTTTTGAAGCTGTCAAAGCCATGGTAGCTTCTGCTCCAATACTGGCAAGGCCAGACTTTGAGACTCTGTTCGTGCTGCACACAGATGCGAGCGATACAGGCATCGGAGCCGTCCTTCTCCAAGAGATAGATGAAGAAAAAAGAGTCCTGAAATCTGCGAGCCGCACGCTGACACCGGCAGAAAAAAATTACAGTGTCACCGAGCGTGAGTGTTTGGCCGTGATATGGGCCATCCGTAAGTTTCGACCGTACATGGAGGGCTACAAATTTAAAGTGATGACAGACCACTCTAGCCTTAGATATCTCCGCAGCCTTGTGAGTCCTACCGGGAGGTCAGCTCGGTGGGCTCTAGAGTTTCAAGGCAACGAAAATGTTGTTGAGCACTGAAAAGGGGCGCTGCATCATGTTCCTGATGCACTCTCCCGAATGTACGAGGATGGTTCGGGAGAACCCCAAATTGGGGCTATTTCCTGGGCCAAAGAGACCCAGGACGCCTGGTACGAGCAAGAGGCCCAAAAGGTTCGTGACAGTCCGGCTGACCACCCAAGGTGGAAGTACTTGGGAGATCGACTGTAAACCTACAGGCCCGACGACTTGATCGACGCGTCCCTGGGCGACGAAGACGCCTGGAAGTCAGTCGTTCCTGCGGAGCAACGGCGAAAGATACTAGGAGAGTTTCACAATGACCCGACGGCAGGACACATTGGTCGAGAAAAGACTTTGAAAAGAGTGGCCCAGAGTTATTATTGTCCATGATTCCACGAGTCGGTACGATATTACGTACAATCCTGCTCGATTTTCCAGCAATGCAAAGTCGAGCAGAGA
This sequence comes from Eupelmus kiefferi, assembly GCA_030522745.1. Lineage (NCBI taxonomy): Eukaryota > Metazoa > Arthropoda > Insecta > Hymenoptera > Eupelmidae > Eupelmus > Eupelmus kiefferi. Next base: position 11,033 of record JAPYZB010001742.1, on the reverse strand, counting down.
CCTCCCGCTGGTCTTATGGGGGGCGTACCATAGAGAAACCCTGGTAAGTAGTGGCTGCGGACATCATTGGACCCATGGTCAGAAGCACACACGATTTTAAATACGTATTGGTTGTTCAAGACCTATTCACCAAATGGGTTGAATGTGTGCCGATTAGAAAAGCCAAAGCCAGAACAATCCTTGAGGAATTTAAAGAGAGGATTGTGCTGGGATTTGGTGCGCCATAGGTGTTCCTCACGGATAACGGCTTGGAGTTTAAGAACCAGGTCCTAGATAAGTATCTGGAGGAGGCGGGACTATATCATTCCACGACCCCGCCTTACCATCCTCAGGCCAATCCTATAGAGCGTGTGAACAGGACGCTCAAGACTCGAGTCGTGGCGTTCGTTAAAAAGAATCACCGAACGTGGGTCGAGAAATTACCTGAGTTGAATTTCTCGCTCAATAACTCTGTACACAGTGCCGCTGAGTTAACTCCGGCCATGTTGAAGTATGGTCGGCAGCCCGTTCCTCCTGGAGGTGAGAGGAGAAAACAATATCGAGTTGCTGCACGAGATGAAAAGCGCAAGGCAGCCGAAGCTTGGGCAAGGAAGCTTCAGAGTCTTAAACACCTTCAGGAAGCTGCTTCTGAGCGATCAAACGCAGAAACACAGCGTTAAGCGGTATATTATAATGCTAATAGAAGAGACGTTTCTTTCTCCGTCGGCGACTTGGTATGGAAAAGATACCGAGTTCTGTCTTCAGCAGCGCAAGGAGTGTCATCCAAATTGGCTCCTAAGTTTTCAGGACCTCATGTGGTTGTAAATAGGCCTGGAAGCAATAATTGTACGCTGCTGAACGCCGACGGACAAATGGATGAGGCTGTGCATGTAACTCACCACAAGCTATACGTCTCAGGCGAAGATGCTGAAGACGATCCTATCCAGGAGGTGGATCTCCTGGATAGCCCACTACCGTCGAGGGATGCGAGCATACTACTGGCGACGCGGGAACCACCATCCGAAAGCGAGAATGTATCCGAAGATGGCGCGACGGAGGCCTCTGCGCAAGCCGATGAAGTCGAAAGCGAGCGTTTCGGCACACCTGCGCGTATGCCTACAGCAATTGCGAGGCGTAAGCGGGGTCGTCCCCGAAAGAACAATTTAATCGTCGTGCGGCAAACATCAGCGGACCCATCGCCAAACCCTCCGGACGCAGCTCTTCCTAAGCGTCCGCGAGGAAGGCCTAAGGGGTCCAAGAAGGCGTCCAAGACCGTCGACGACGGTGACGTTCGACAAACGCGCGCAACTGCAAAAGACGTTGCGAACTAGCACCTCGACGTGAGAGGTAAATCGTCGAATTTTTCTGTTTCAGATGCAGAACAACATGCAGCAGATGGCAGCTTTTCCTCTGGGCGCTGCCCCAGATGAAGTATTGAGAGCGATCCTGGCTGCAGCAAGGCTGCTGCAGTCAGCTCCCCAGGAGGCGGGAGAGTCCACCGTATCCTTCTCACTCCGCAGGCCTCATACCCAGTCAGAGGCCATAGTCGAGGATGTCCCTGCGGAGGAGGAGCAAGAAGGAGAAAAGGAAGAGTCCGCGGAGCAGGCGTGGCTCCACGTCCAGGAGCTCATCCGGCAGTCATGCCGTAGCTCTACGGCGGCCACTTTCTTCGCGTGGGACTTGTTCCACGCGAGTTACCTCGAAGCCAAGGCCTATTCGGGGTCCTGGGCCTCTAAGTAGAGGTCCAGCGGGCGGTCCGGCAGGCTGAGCGTACCGTCCAAGCCGAAGCAGCAACCAAAGAAGCAGCTCGGCAGGTCGTCCTCCGCGCGAAGAAGGAGGCCTTCACAAGGCTTCACGCCGCCCACCAGGAGTCGGCGCGAGCGCTGCGTGCCCTCGCCGCTGCAGAAGAAGAGGCGAGAAGAGCCCGAGGCAGGGCCGCCTCTGCAGCGGCGAGTCAGTCGCTTGCACCAAAGAAGGTGCAATCTCCAGTGGAGAAAGCCACCGGATTCCTCCCGGACGAAGCACCAAGAAGGTGCTACATGTGTGGCTGTCCGGGAGTCCGGGATCACGGGAAGTGCCCGGATTTCCTACGCCACGACCCTAATGACCTCTGGTTTGAGAGATAAGGGCGGGTCGGGCGCATTCCAAGAGGACTTGGACCACCTCCTACCGATGCAGTTATCACCCTTGGAGACCGGCAGTGGGGTGACTCCCTAAGGATTTTATTTGTTGTTACATGATTCTTGTTATGCTTGTAAATAAAAGTGTTCGTAATTTTCTTAAACAACGCTTTTCATTTCAGCAAAAGGACTCTTCTCTCGTTTCCTAGCGTCAATGACCGTGACGCAGGAGATTCCGCATAGTCGTCTAGGGTTTTCTCGATCGCCATATTCGGAAGGAATACGTCGAATCTGATTGGGGGGTGTGACGATATGCGAAATTCGTAATTCAAAATTGAATTTATTTCACGCCACGTGCGCGCGACGTTTGACTTGCGCAGATTGCGCTAGACTCGCGCGCGCGTTGTCGGCCCGATCCGAGCGGGAGAACGAGAGAGACGCCGCGAACTAACTTTACCCGACATTGCTGATTCGCGTGCGCTACTGCATAGCACAGAAAACGTTACCGGCTTTTTTGGCTTCAATAAAAAGCGAGATAGACGCGCGCTGTCATCCCAGCTACAGTAGCAGAGAGCAGAGCTGAGGTTTGAGAGCCACTGCAGCCAACTACATAGTAGCTGTTCATTCCGTAATCGAGCGAACTCGTTATAAGGTAGGCCTGCAGGCTTTAACATTTCTCACCGAAGTACACGCGAACACGGGCTGGCGGCCGTTTACTTCGGTGCATTTTTGTGTATTTTTGCGCGATTTCTCTCCACTGCGAGTGAAGAGTCGAGGAGCACGCGAGGCACGTTAGTGTATGAGAGTGTGTGTGTCGCGAGCGCCCGCTGCATATTGTGCAGCGCGTAACCGTTTCCTTTCGCGCCTTAGGAATTTATTTTAAACTGTAAAAATTATGCTTTGTTAAGACTTCGCTTAAGCTTATTTGAACTATTTATCTTCCGCGCGCATGTCGCCTAGTACTTCCGGATGGCCTTCCGGAGCCACGTTTTCACACAAGCAATTAGTAGCACTTTCCGTACAACTCTCAGATCGCAAGCATCATCCGCACGCCACGGTCGTACAACACGATGTATCACTTTTCCTACAATCAAGTTTTTTTTTGTTAATTTTGACTACGAGATTGTTGTTAATTAGTTTAATAAAATGTGATTTTTATAAAAACTTTGGTGTTGTGCAGTACACGTGACTTAAACAATTTATTTTGCATGATTCCTTGATTCGAACAAGCATAGAGCGTACGGCGCGGATAATTATTAGGCGCTCGCTCGAACGTTGGTCCTTCGAGCCGGATTGAGGAGTTGAAAAATCAGTGCAAAATCTACGCATTGTGTTAATTCGCATTGTTACATGCATAAAACATGCGATAATCGCAATAAAGCCTAAGGTTATAAATTAGTGAAGAAACGTGTTCGACATACGCAGTACGCTTGGCAACGCAGCACGCTTAACACGCAGTGCGCTCGACAACGCAGCACACTCGACATAGCAGCGAGCTTGGCAACAGCGGAATTCACGTTAGCACTCACACACCCTCAGCAGTTCAACCTGAAAGCTTCATACATTAGACAGTTTCCTTGCTCTACACGGGTTATCAATAATAACAACACGCTATATACATACTCGCTCGCTGAGCATAAATGCAAAAAATGTCCGAAAATGACATCAAGGATCAGCTTACTACTGTTGATTTTATTATAACCTTTCAGACACGCATGTTAAAGATTGGAAAGGACAAACGCACAATGGGATGGTTTAAAACTAATCTCGAAGAATTAAACTCGTTGCGGAAAGAATTTCAAGATCGTACGTGTAATTTCACGTAAGAGAGAACTAAAGGACAATCCGTACTATAAAGACGATTTGTATGGTACAACTCAAGCAAGATACAGTGAAGTAAAAACTCTACGGAAATCTCATTCTAAACACACTTTAGCCTGGGTTCGATGCTATACATCAACGCTCTCCGTTGCCGCTAATTAATCTACCACCATTTTCCGGCGATCGACTTGAATGGGAAATGTTCAAGGAGATGTTCATCGCCTTGGTGCATGAAGTATCTTCAATTTCACCGATTATGAAACTGCAATATATAATAAACGCACTGACTGTTAAGGCAAAATCACGCTTAAACAATGTTAAAATTAACGCAGCAAATTATCAAAGAGCTTGGAACTCGTTCCTCAAGCGGTATGATAATAAGCGCGCCTTGCTGGCTGTACACATGAAGCAAGTAATCTCTTGCCCTTCTATTACCAAGCGGTCGATCGAGGAACTCGTTCGCCTCGTGGACGTGATGAAGGAAGCCAGATGAGGTTTTGAAAATCTGGGATGCCCCGTCGAGCATTGTGACGCATGGCTTGTCCACATCACCGTACATAAGCTGGACGCCTATACACGAGAAGACTGGGAAAAATCACTGGGCTCTTCAGTAGAATTTCCGAAATTTTCCGACCTCACCAAATTCCTCGAGACGCGTGTTCATGCACTGGAATCGGCGCACGCCCACGACACTCCCAAGGAGTCGATCAGCCAGCAGTCAAAACAAAGGGGCAACAAATCTGCGCAGGCGCATGTAGCGTCAACCGAGTCGCAGTCCACTAAGAAAAAATTCAAAGATTGCATAATGTGCAAAGAACAACATTCCTTGTCACAATATGAAAAATATAAAGCTATGAATGTGACACATCATCGGGGATTAATTGCATCTAAAAAACTTTGTGACAATTGTCTAAAATCAAATCGTGTTTCAGCTGACTGTCGAGCACCTGGGAGATGTCTCACCTGCCAACGTAAACATCATACGAGCTTACACGGCGATACGCAGCAAGCCGGACACTCTCCTCAGCCAAGAGCCAACGACGGAGATACACACTCGCCTTCTGAGACAACGACAAGCAGAACACGGACTCGTCACGATCCACAAGCGCATTCGCAGATTTCACGAGTCGACAAGTTCTACTAGCCACGGTGATCGTGGAGCTGCAGAACAGCATCGGTGACACCGTTCAGGCCAGAGCGCTGCTTGATCAATGCGCTGAATTTTCATTAATTACTGAAAGAGTAGCTCAATGCCTATTTTTACAAAAAGCTGCAGTAAATATACCTGTTCTAGACATAGGCAAAGCTTCCCCAGGCAAAGCTCGGGCGTTAGCCCTGTGACGCTGAAGTCACCACGTCGCCCAGACTTTCAACTACAAATGGAAACACTCGTCATGAAGAAGCTGACGCAATTTCTTTCAGGAACGAAGGTCGAAAACGCATCTTGGAACCACATCAAGGGGCTGCAACTAGCCGATCCTACCTTTGGAGTTCCATGATCAATCGACTGCATTATCGGCGCTGATCTTTACGGACATCTCATCACTGGTAAGCTCAGTAGAGGAGAGGATGATCAGCCAACAGCCCAAAAAACCGTTTTCGGGTGGATTTTATTGGGTCCTACACGCGCTCGCAGGGAGTCACGGTGCAACAGAGCAGCTGCTCAAAACTTCTACATAAGTGTAGATTACTCCTTACATGACTCGCTGCGTGCATTTTGGTAAGTGGAGGGACCTCCCTTTTCATGTACGATCAAGACTCCGGAAGATGACTTCTGTGAGAAACTTTTTGCATCTACGTACAGAAGAGACGACTCTGTCAGATTCGTGGTAGGTCTGCCATTCGAAGAAAACCCTCCACAGCTGGGAGAATCACGAAGCATAGCCACTGTACGCTGGCTTCAAACTGAGTCACGTCTTAGACGTAATCCGTCTCTTGCTAAGCTATATCGAGAGTTTATGCAAGAATATATCACACTTAACCACATGGGGTTAATTGATGACAACGAAATATCGTCAAGAAGCTACTTCATGCCTCATCATGGAGTACTTAAGAGCGATCCAAGCGCTAAAAGGATACGCGTTGTTTTCAACGCTTTGCAAGCTTCTAGCAACGGCAAATCACTCAACGATTTCCTCTTGGCTGGACCGAAACTACAAGAGAATTTATGAATTATTCTCTAGATGGAGATTTTTTCGCATAGTTTTTGTCGCTGATATCGTGAAGATGTTTCGACAATTTCTCGTCGACGAAAAGGATGCAGATCATTAACTGATTATTTGGAGAGAAATCCTAATCAAGATTTACAAACATATCGATTACGGACAGTCACCTACGGTACGACTTTTGCACCATTCCTAGCAATGCGAGTTTTGCTTGAACTCGCACAAGAGCATGGACAAAAGTATCCCGCAACTGCCGACATCATTCTTCGCAACAAGTACGTATACGACTTTCTTGCAGGCACTGACGACCTTGAGAAAGCGCAATTTCGCAAGAAGAAGCAACTTATTGGCATACTGGCAGAAGCTGGAGTATCACTCAGTAAGTGGGCTACAAATCACTCTGAACTTCTCCACAACAACTCGTTGATTTCAGAACCTTCAGCAAAGCACTTCAAAATTGAAGAGTGCGTCTCTACGCTTGGAATAGTATGGATGCCACAACAGGACTGCTTCACATACAAGGTCAAGGCCACAGCACCTATCGATAAATGCACCAAGCGCATTGTACTGTCCGAGATGGCCAAGTTATTTGATCCCTTAGGGTGGCTTGGACCTGTAATTATTCAAGCCAAAGTCCTCATGCAGGATCTCTGGATCGCTGGAGTCTCATGGGATCAAGTGCTGACTCAAGATATAGAAAATCGCTGGAACCTCGTTGGTTCAGCAGCACTGCAGATGACAAAGTGGAGTTGCATGGATTCTCAGATGCATCTGAGCGCTTATATGTCGCTTGCGTTTACGCTGTAGTCGCGACCTCTGACTCACGCACTTCGTCGCTCATGCTCGCAAAAACAAAGGTTTCACCGATTAAAACTATAAGTATACCAAGACTAGAGCTGTGTGGAGCACACTTATTAGCTCGTCTTATCAGCGAAATAAAAATCGCCTTAGCAGAAAAAGTAAATAATATCTACTGCTGGACAGACTCGCAAGTCGTCCTCAGTTGGCTCTCTGATCATCCGTCTAAATGGGCCACTTTCGTGGCTACGAGAGTCAGTGATATGCTCAAGATGTTTCCAGATTCCAGATGAGACTTCATCTCCACCAAGGAAAATCCAGCTGACCTCGCGACTAGAGGGCTAACCCCAGAAGCGTTGAGCGCATCTACAATATGGTGGGCTGGACCTGAATAACTGCTGCAGCAAGACTTGCAAACATTCAAGTGGACTCGCCTAACCTCGTCGGATGCCCCGGAACGCCGAAAGAAAGCTAAATTTTCTTTCATCACACAGACACCCGAAGATGGTCTTATTGAACGATTTTCATCGTATAAGATTCGCGAACATTGCTCGAAAACGAATCACGAAAAACACACCTCTATGGATAACCTCAGCGGAATTAAATGAAAGCAGAACTGTGATCATCAAGCTCATGCAAAGAGAGTACTTTTCTCCGGAAATTGAGGCACTGCATACTGCCCAAGACGTCTCACATAAGAGTACCTTGCGATCGCTTTGCCCTTTCCTAGATGCCGACGGGCTACTACGGGTCGGAGGACGTCTATTAAATTCGGCACTAATGTTCAGCGAAAAAAAATCGGTGATCTTACCGAAATCTCGTGTCCTGACAAGACTTGTAATTCTACACGGACACCTTCTAACGCTACAGGGCAGACCTCAATTAACCTTGAGTTATCTAACAAGATATATTTGGATAATTCAAGGAAAAGCACGCATCCGGTCTGTTCTACAGAGTTGCATACGTTGTGCAAGGCACACTTCCAGAGGCCAGAGCTACGCCCATGAGACCCTTCTTGAAGTCTGGCGTGGACTATGCCGGCCCGATTAATGTAAGAGCTTCTAAAGGTCGAAGCGACCGTTCATACAATGGCTACATTTGTATTTTTGTGTGTATGGCGACAAGAGCTGTACACATAGAAATAGTCTTTGATCTTTCGACTGCTGCATTCTTGGCAGCTTTCAAGCGATTCGCATCTCGACGCGGACGTTGCGCGGAACTTTGGAGTGACAACGGCACAAATTTTCGCAGAGCAGATGCGGAATTACGCAAACTACAACGTCAAGCTTCGCTCGAGAACGAAAGTGCAGAACAGCTAGAAAATGAAGGAACTAGCTGGAAGTTTATTCCCCCAGGAGCACCCCACTTTGGCGGCCTTTGGGAAGCTGCCGTAAAATCCTGAAAGTATCATCTTCGTCGAGTTATAGGTGACTATGTTAACTTACGAAGAATTATCTACATTAACGGCTCAGGTTGAAGCGTGTCTAAACTCAAGACCGCTTTTCGCTCAAAGTACGGATGCTCGAGATTCGACTGCGATCTCGCCAGCATACTACCTCATCGGTTCAACCTTAGTTGCTCCATCCGAACCTTACGATTGCCCTGAAGAGAATGCGACTCCGCTCTCACGCTGGCTACAACTCTCGCATATGCGCAATCAATTCTGGCGTCGCTGGAGCAGAGACTATTTACATACATTACAACAAAGTGCAAAATGAACCAACACTGCGAACAATCTACGAGAAGGTGACCTTGTGTTGCTAACCAACGAGAATCTCCCACCAACGAAGTGGGCTTTGGGACGTATTACGCAGACTCATCCAGATCAAGACGGACTCGTACGTGCGGTGTCACTACGCACCACCACATCGACATTTACTCGCCCTGTGGACAAGCTGGTACGCTTGCCACTATAATTCAAGACTCAACTATTAAAGATTTGTGAATTAATTCAATTTATTTCATTCTACATCATTTTGTAATTCTTTAACGATTTTCATTGTACCAAGAGAAAACTCGAAATTATGTACGAGCATAAGCTTTGTAATGTATGATATTTTTAATCACTTCTAAGCGGACACCCCACGGCGGGTGGTTACGCAATTAAACAATCATTTTCCTTATTTTTTCTTATTCTACCAATCGGCCAGTAGAATACATGCCGAGGCGGGCAGAATGTTAAGACTTCGCTTAAACTTATTAGAACTATTTATCTTCCGCGCGCTTGTCGCCTAGTACTTCCGGCTGGCCTTCCGGAGCCACGTTTTCACACAAGCAATTAGTAGCACTTTTCGATCAACTCTCGGATCGCAAGCATCATCCGCACGCTTTGGCCATACAGCGCGATGTATCACTTTTCCTACAATCAAGTTTTTTTTGTAAATTTTGACTATGAGATTGTTGTTAATTAGTTTAATAAAATGTGATTTTTATAAAAACTCTGATGTTGTGCAGTGCAAGTGACTTAATTCGTTTCGCATGACTCCTCGATTCGAACAAGCATAGAGCGTACGGTGCGGATAATTATTAGGCGCTCGCTTGAACATGCTTCTATAGATGTCTATCTATCTAAGATGTCTATTTAATTTGACTCAATCATAAAAATTCATATTACAAATGTCGTAAACAATTTTTAAATTTTATAGATCTTGAAGTATTATATTACAAATGTATTGTTAAAATTTTTAAAATTCAATTATAATTCTTTATCAGTATAATAAATTGTCAATTATATTATCTGTTTTTAACAATTAGCCTGTTGGAAAACAACAAGATCTATAAGATTTGAAAAAAGGTTAATTATTAAAAGTACAGTAGAGTAATTATTCACAGAAAAATATATTAACAATAAAAAAATAAATTTATCTAAAATTTATTTTAGGAAAAATAAAGACTCTATTGATCACTGCGAACCAAAGATTTTATTTATGCCGACGTTTCGGACGTGTTTTGATTAACGTCCCTTTTCCAGGCTAGAAAATACAAAGTGTATGTGTGTATGTGTACATGTATATATATGACAAAAAGAAAATTTTTGTCATAAGTCTAAGAAACGGATAAAAGCGTTAATTACCATTTACAATAAACCATTCGGTTAATGCAGTTCAACATCGTCACTTATTCTTTCGGAGCTTAAACTAATAGAGTGTAAAATATGACATTCAAAGACAGCTGTTAACACCTCAGAACTTACCGCGGTCGCTTCCTCTCTCTCTCTCTCTCTCTCTATCTCTCTCTCTCTCTCTCTCGGACGTTAGCTCTCTATTTATATATTTATGTATATTGAGGAAAGCGGAAGGTCAGAATGGTGGGGGTAATCGTCAAAATTTATCCGTGGAAGTGTCGGAACTAGAACCATAGAGAGAGCGAGAGAGAGAGAGAGAGAGAGAGAGAGAGCGCATCGCCGACGACGGCCGTCTCGTTAGCCCGCGAGGGCGAGAGCGAGACCCTACAGTACAGTATGTATGGGTGTTGAGTGGTGGGGGTATAGGCGCTAGGCAGCGAGAGAGAGCGCGCGCTCGCGGCTCGATCGTCGTCTCAGCGCTGTCGGTTCGCGAGCAGCGTTACATACATACAAGCGCGTACATGTGTGCGCTGCGAGGTGGGAGGAGAGAGACTCGCGCTCCCAGTGCTTGCCGCAAAGCTCGCAATACTGCGAGGTACATGAAAATCAGATACATATTTTCGCCTATGACGAAGGCGCTCGAGCAGGTCCGACGGTACGACAAAATTACAAGCGTACATGAATGTTTTTCAATTACGAGCGTACATGAATCTTTTTTAATTACAATAATTATTTTGAAGTAGTTCGTTCAGTGTCGATTATTGAGGCTTTATTTGTGTTTATTTTGTGTCCTGTCTCGCTGCAGTGTCGTGCTAATACCTATCTATTATCTTTATTTTTCATCGTTCTCGCGTGTTCAGCCATGCGTATTTTCAGTTTTCTTTCACTCGTGTTAATGTATTTTTTTTAACACGTGCATGAAAAAGGCCCTTTTTCGTGCATCAGAAATGAACGGAAAATTAAATATTTCTATGCAGTGGGTGGGACAATTTTTCTCTCCCGCCTCTCAAAAATAGTCTAAATTTTGCATTAAAAATCTTTTAAAATTATTTTTGATAAATTTTTTTGGAAAAAATTCAAAATTTT
>JAPYZB010001741.1:0-14433 GCA_030522745.1 Eupelmus kiefferi | reverse complement strand
ATAGACATTTTATAATAGACATTGCATCCACTCAAATAATCCAACAACTTTTAAATCATTTTAATTGATTAACAAAATTTTGATGATATTTAAAAGTGAGGTAGATTGAAATGTCTATGTACATTGTAATGTACATTGGGTCTAAAAGGATTAACCAATTATAATATGAAGGTGAAGAGAAATTTTATTAAATTTATTGACACTAGTTTATATTTTTGCAAAACTATGATAAAAAAAGAAAAAAGAATTTTAAATAACTGTACCTGAACGTCATTGATATATCCTAGATGTATAGCATAATCTAAAATTTGATTAGCTAATACTTCATCAACAGGTAGTAATCGACTTAGAAGTTCTTGATAAGTTGCTCTCTGATACGTCAGATCATTATCCATGACTATTCTACATATGTCAGCCGCTAATTCTTCTTTGTTTTGTAACAGCAACAGTAAAGTAAATTTATCCAAATATAGAGGAAGATCTGAAAGATTATTACCAAGTTATATACTGGAATCAAGAAATGTTTATATAGAGTGATTCAATAATTGTTATCTGTATAAATATTGTTTTTACCTTCAATCAATATTTTGAATTAAAACCATAGAAAGAAATTTATACAGATAAAATTTGATTCAATTTTGTTGTGATTACGTGTAATCTTGATAAACGTTGAATCAATCTCAATATTGTAAAAATACTTTATTAATTCTTACCAATGGGAAAATGAAAGATGTACTGGTCCTCCATGAGAGTTTTGAATAAGTACACTGCTTTATCAGGATCTTCGAAAGTTAAAGCTTGCAGTAGAATAAAAACTAATTTATTCCTGTGTTTTTCATTTTCCTTTGTACTATCTTTAGTTCGCCACTCGTCGCGATTGGTCCTAATCAATCGCGTTCCTGCAAGAAATAATGAAGGTCGTTAAGCGGACGATTATTTAAGGCAAGTAATGCAGATTCAAAAGAATGTAAAAACTTTAAGTAATGCAATAATGGCACTGGTCTTTACTTACATGCCATTCACTTTCAGTTAACGAAATAAAAATCACTTGCTTATTGAGCTTTTGATGTTAAAATCAGTACATGCTTTAGAATCCTCACTACTCACTTTGATTGATTCATTGTAATTTCTATCACTTTTTTATAAATAAATAGAAATTACCAAAAAACGTTGAAAAATCGCGAGTTGTAATTCATTTTAATAAATTTTCGATTTAAAACGTCGATGAAATAATTAGAAATATTATTTTATCATAGCACATTACATTTTTTAGAAATACATTTATTATCAATGTAAAAAAAAATACATTTCGTATGAAAATAAATTCTTTTATATATGAAAATGTTATTCATAAGTCAACTAGTATAATAGTTTTATAAATAACATTTTATATAAAGAACAAAATATTTAACATATTAAATCATAACCACATAAATATTTCAATTATTTTTTATGGATGATAACCAAGATTAAATATGATAATATAATATTTAATAATGAGAGTCATTGCTTATAGAACTTAATTAATTTCATCGACGGTTTTAAATTTAAACGATTGAAAAACTAAAATAAGATCACGGCAAAAAAGCGAAAGCAGAACTTTAAAAAGCATCGAAAACTCACTCTGCAGCAAGTAGACCGCCTCTAAAGGATCGTTATTAGCTAAGTAAATTTCGGCGCTAATAAGAACGAAGGTAGTCCTCGGCTCCTTGGGCTCGAGGACTTTCACCCAATTCAAAAGTTGTAAGGCCATCACCCACAAATCGTTGTCGGCTAAATCAATTAAGGCGCAAATTCCAGTTTCAAACAGCATGTCAAATGATTTCCGCGATATTGACCATCCGCAGCGGACTGTAAAGGTCCCAAAACGAACAAAATACTTTAGGCGAAAGTAGTAACAAAAAAAAAAGAAACAAAAAACTATAAGTATATTTTTTATTGTTATACTGTGTTACACTACTTTTTTTTTATTTTTTCTATTTTCTTAAATACAGAGTATAAAATTTTTTTACAATCACTGGTCATAAAAAGAATGATGTATTATTATAAAACAGCTTTGTTTATCAAATTCTAAGTTATAAAAATACTTTATACAGTAAACTTAAATAGTAATGGTCTCGTCAAAAAATGTTAATCAATTTTACTCTTCGGTATGTAAAGCTCTTTTAAATCATTATTGGCAATTTAATTATACCTGTAATTTTATCGTCCCAACCCATACATATTTTTTCATTTAAAAATAAGGAATAATGTTGTGATGCAATTTCTTTATACTTTGAATGATTACTACGCAATATTATAACTTATATCGATGAGAGTATTTCTCAGTATTTTAATAATAATTCTTTTAATTACCTGTTCTACAATATCATAATATAATATCAAGTGTTTCTTTATACATATGTATTTATAAACATATATATAAGAATATTTAGTTACCTAATAAAGTGTTTAACTTACAGCCAAAATGAAAACAAAATAAAATTTTAAAATTCATTATTTCGTTTGAGTTCTTCACAACTCAATTAATATCATGAAGTTACGTGACTTTCTTTTAAAACTAAAAAAAGATTAAAATGACAATCTCATATTTAACAATAAAACTAAATAATTTTTGCCATTTTTTTTCTTACTAAAAATAATAATAACCCAAGTACCGATTAAATTTCTTGAGAGCTAAAGTGGCTATTCACGGTTATACACATATAAATAAATTTAGATCAGACTCTTGCATGATATTTTACATAAAAAGCGAAATTACCATAATATTCTATCTTGATTTCGTGACAAGTATTCAATAATAACGTGGTTATTGTTACCTGCTTGTTTGATGATTTCTGTAACATGACGCTCACAATTTCTCACATTTTTACATAAAATGTGATAATAAGCTCGTTTTAATAACTCATCTTCAATGTCGTCTCTACTAAATTCATCTAATACTTTCCACACATATTCATAATCTATATGGTCCAAACCTTCTTGAATTTGATGAACTGCGACATACAACTTCCAGAAACGATCTCTAAATGAACTTTTAGGTTCGTCAGCCTCTGCACATATACAAGAAAAAATATTTATATCTTACATTTTATTTGTAACCGTATGAATAGCATATTGATAAAAGAAGTATGTAGAAAAGAAATATTCACACGAAAATAAGTTTTTTTGTGATTGTTTAAAACAACTTATTTTGTCTTTTGATAATAAAAATTATACAAATGAAAAGTAATTATTTTTAGTATTTTTGTTTACTAATATTTTAATCACAATTTTTTTCATTCTGTATAACATAAAAATAATTTTCTTACCAACAACAGAAACAGCATATTCTGAGAAATTCGTGCTTTCACCTTCGGTTGGTGTTGTTATCCGCACCTCCAGGGGCGAATTGTTTGGTTGTTGCACACTAGAAGTAGAAGCTGCAGCCGAGTTTGACTCTTGCTGACTTGATCTTCTCCTATTTTTCAAAGAAGCTGTTGTTAATTGAACTACAGATTTTGAAGGCTTCTCATTCTCTACTGAGTTAAAGCTATCAGAAGAATTACCTCTCGATTCTCTTCTACTGTTTTTTCACAAAAAATAATTATGGTGAGATTTATTATCACATTTTGCATGCTTTATTAATGTTAGATCAAAACAAAAAAAGAAACTTAAAAATATTAATCTTTGAATACTTTAAATTTCTTGATGAAAGATTGAAAAAAAAAAATATTAATATATGCAAAAGATCAAGTTTGATTATATTGTTACCTTGGCACAGTATTAATTTTATTCGTTGCATTTGTCAACGGTAATGTATTAGGCACTTTATTGATAAATGACATATCCTTGCTTTGCACAAGATTAAAGAACTGCTTTAACATTGGTTGACTCATCTTGCTCCTCTCTGCTGCACTCAATCTATTTTTAACCAGGTCGTATACCTCGTTGATATGGCTCTGATTTTTCTTTCGTTTTAAGCATTGTATTAACGTAAGCTCGATCATATCGCGTGGTGGCACGGCTTTCTGGCTAAGATCTTTAATAGCCTCCCAACAAAAACCATCTTGTAGCTTACCCTTGATCATCCCGCAGATGATGCGCACTGTTTCGCTGTCGCCCTTTTCTACTACGGGCGATACTCGCTTCAAAAACGCCTCGACCGACTCAAACTTTAATTCCGTTAGCCAAAACTCGAGAAACTCTTTCAGAATTTTCTCGGTCCGAATATTTGATTGATATAATTTTTCGAAAACTTTAAATGCCTCATTTTGCAGAGTAGGTAATATCGTTTTCCAGATGCTTTCAAGAAAGTACACAAAGTTGCTGGAAATTGCAAAGTCTAGAATAGGGTAAAGGAGATCGACTTTTTTTGGTTTGATCAACTTATGCAAGAATGCCACCTGGAATAAAATTGTAAAAATTCAGTTTTAATATCAACAAAATATAATGTCCCTAATTTAATTTTTTAGAATTTCTTAAAATTCAGTTTTAAAATTTTTAATTTTTCTTACATTGTGAGAGTAAGTGCAGCCAGAAAGTTCGAATAGGCATTTTCCCTTACGCAATGTCTTGAAGCAATAGCTTCTAAAAAAGGTTGTTTTAATTTCGCTGGTACCAATTTGTACAGGTTCGCTTGGGCCGTCGAGCATCGACACGT
Source organism: Eupelmus kiefferi (assembly GCA_030522745.1). NCBI lineage: Eukaryota > Metazoa > Arthropoda > Insecta > Hymenoptera > Eupelmidae > Eupelmus > Eupelmus kiefferi. The sequence goes on along the minus strand of JAPYZB010001741.1, from coordinate 9,791 downwards.
GGTCAAACTTGGTAGACTTCTCCACAACGTCGCTGCTGAATGTCACATAGGATTCGTTATCGAGTTCTTGCGTCTTGAGATTATCAACGTCTTTGAGCATTTGGGCGGCATTCATTTTGTAGAAATTCTCGTTAAAGGATTCGCTATTACCGTATTCGTTAAACGAGGTATTTAATGAACCAACTACTGGCTGTTAAAAATTAGCAATTATTAATAGTAATTTATTTATGCTAAAAGTTAAGAAATTTTTTGCAAAATAAATTGTGAATTGAAAATACTTTACACGATAAAAGATATTACCTTTGGTACAGTCGTTTGTGTAACTGGATGAATGCCTTGAAGAGCTCGACGCTGGGCGGCGATATTCGCATTTAGCGTTATTCTATCTTTTACCGAGATTGGCTTTGTTGGGGCTGTCGCTGTCGTTGTCACGGTTGCAGTCGGCGTCGGTATTGAAGGTGCCAGCCTTCGATTCACACCAATAGCATTCCAGTTACCTCCTAATCTATTTCTCACTGAAGTCGATTGAGTTAGATGCTGCCCCACATTTTCGGTTTTCGATCCTTCGATACCTGATCGTTCGGATATAAACTTGCGATGTGGAGGACTAGCTTCCAATTCTTCCTCATCCCTGCAATAGACAAATTATTTATAATAAAAATATGTATTTTTACTTCTTTGTCTATTTATTTTTAATGTGATAATTATAAAGGAGTTATCAAAATGTACATACGAAAACAGTTCACCAGGATGTAAAGAAACATTATCATCATCACTATCAAACATCGTTGCTTTCGATTTGACGATATGATACAGTTCATTCGGTTCCTCCTTGGGTTTTCTGTCAGGAGATGGAGTATTCGACTTCGATCCCAACCTTTGAAACACTGAAACTTTTCTTCTCTTAGGACCTGGTGCATCTTGTGGAACCGAAAAAATGGCACTATTGTCATTGTTTATTTCATCTTTATTTAACTCAGCGAGTTTTGCCGCTTTTTCAGCCTCTTCTCTTTCTTTTCTTTTCCGCAGTCTTGGATCGACTATATTAGAGGTCTCTTCTAAAAAAAAATAATATAAATTAATCATTACTAAAGATAACACTTTAAAACAATGCAAAAAAAAAATTGGAATAAAGAAAAATTAAAATAAAAAAATTCATTAATTATTCTTCTTAAATCAATGCTAATTAAAAATATCGAAGTAGGTGAAAATATTAGAAATGTGATAAATTATGTTAATTATTTCGTTAAGGTGAATTTAATATTTCATTGTAACTTAGTTTACTACTAATGTAATTTTAAGCAATTATATTTCCATTAAATTATTTAGCATTTTGTGTTTGTCAAAGTAAAAAAAAAATATACAAAACATTACCTGAAGTCTGCGGTGTAACATCTAGTTGACGCGGCTGAGATTTCCCTCTAAGTAACCTGGGATCTGTAACAACTGTGGTTGACGATGTCAACGGACTGTACGATCTATTCAGTCTTGGATCTCTTTCAGATAAACCCAATGACTTAACAGGACTGATTGATCTGTTTAACCTCGGGTCTCTCTCCGATAAGCCTAGCGACTTGACTGGACTGAGCGACCTATTTAATCTCGGATCTTTTGAAATAATTGGAGAATCCAAGGGATTCGTGTTATTTAAGGAACTTATCTGAATTTCTGAATTTCGCTGCTGTTGCAGTTGTTGCTGACGTTGTAACCTCTTCAAGATGCTTGGAGAACTTACATTATTCCGACCACTTGTGGGAGACTTCAGGTTAAGTCTGAGTCGACGACTTGGTTGAGATATTACTGGCGATTTACTGGACGAGCTTTCGATAGGCGAATGGGTCACTTCTGTTTTATGCATGACGTTAGACACTTTAAAGCTTTGTTCTAAAAATTAAGTTTATATTCAATTATACATAGATAAACTTATACTATAAAAAAAGACATTGAAGTTAAATTTACATAATTTTTAATAAACTCTTTTTTTTATAATAAAATCATTAATTTTTAATGAATTAACTTTCGTAAAAACAAAATTGAATTATTTTCATTTTGTAATCTAAAAACTTACCAGTATTTTTAGTTTCTCCAGGAGGGACTTTTAAAATAACCTTTCCAACATTTGGTTCATCGGATTGATCACTTCTGTACAGCGTAATACTCTCGAGATTCGAGCATTTCACGACGTCTTGACAGAGACTATCGAAATCTTCTTCGATGTTATTGCTATCGCTTAATATGATTTTTGTTTGGCTTTCATGACTATCAAGATCCAGCTTTGGAAATGTCTTAACTGTTCTGACAATTTTTGATGAATCTATTGTCTGTTGGTTATCCTGTAAATCCACAATGTTCTTCGTAGCACCGTTGAATTCTGGTTGGTGAGAAGGTACTTTATTAGCGATTTCCACGGTTTCTTCATAGACATCGGTCGACTGCGCAGCTGGCAACTTTGGACTATTACTAGAATTTTATAGTTAAATATTGAATTATTTAATGTGCGGTTTAATTTTCAAAATGTTTTATAAACTCAGTAACGTTGTTAGACAACCAAAAATGCTTTTAATCATTTCTTAACATTATTTAAAAGATGTATGTACCTTTCTAATTTTGCATTTACAAAAAATAGTAGTAATCGTGTAAAAATTATAAAATATTATAAAAATTATAAAATATTTACCAGGAATTTTCTGCTTTATTTGGACTGACATCGGGAGACTTCATTGATTTATGATGATTTTTTAAATCCTTCTTTAGCATAGACCAAACAATAGTGTTATTAGGTAACTTATCATCACTAATAATTATTGGTTTTGCCTTTGATTTATTAATTTCTTTGATAGTCTCTTTGCTTGGCTCAGGAGTAGAACTTTTAATTAAGTCATTCTTTAGGGGTAATTTTATGTCCAACTTTGTAGGTGAGTCACATAAATCCAAAGACATATAACTCTCATTCAACATATTTAGATCATCCTTATCTAATGATTCAATAGCTTTTTCTGAAATACAAATGTTTCCATTTATTATAATAAATATCACTTTATTGAATAATTATAATTTTATCAAATAATTTATTATTTTTTTAAAAACTATTAAGAAGTTCTAAAATCAAATGTTTGAATTTATTAATCATAATATCTTAAATGCATTAATACAAACTTACCCTTTTTACATTCCATTTCATTAGAAGGTTTTGCACTTGCTTCTGAATCACTAATATGATTTTTTATATTAATATCTTTTTCATTATCAGAAGCATTATCTGAATCATCTCCAAAGGATAATGGAATGTTTCTTTGAGAATTAGATGCTGTATTTTCAATTTTAATATTAGTCGCGTTAAAATGTCGTTGATAATTAACAGACATACTGTTAATAGAAATACCAACACCTGTAGACACACTTGAACTTTTATTTTTCAACTGCTTATCTTTTCTCTTTTTTTTATTTTCTTTTGTGTTTTTAGCTTTATGTAAAAACTCCGATTCACTGTTTACATCATCCGATTCTTCAGTTACTTCCTTTTTTATCTCAAACGTTTCAATGAATTTCTTTTTTCTTTTCACAGGATCATCACATCCAAATTTTTCTTTCCAAAAAGAATCCTTCTTTTTGATTGAGTTTTTCAAACTCAAACCACTTTTCGAAGGTTTACATTTGATCTTGGAAAATGGATTTGTCACCATAGCTGTACTTTTTTCAGCTAAAGGATTCATCAATAAAGATGAATTTTTTTCAGCTTGGGAACTTGTTACTGTAGTTGTAATTTTTTTAACTAAAGGACTCCCCACAGCAGGACTTTTTTTAGCTAAACGGTTTGCACAACTTTGACTATTGGAAAATTCAAACTCATCACCTGAAGAATCTATTATATCTTCCCATCTTTTAGATTTAGGCTTTGATTGTGATGTTTGCGATTGTGTCTGCTTAAATTGCAAACTACTGATGTCAAAAATATCTTCACTTTGAGAGTCATTAGGAGAAATTATTTCTTCTTTGATTTTTGCTGCTTCCAAAGTTCCAAAGTACTGTTCAATATTTTTACTAACTCTTTTATTTATTTTCGCTGGTCCTTTATTCTCTGAAGAAAGTTTTGGTTCTACTTTAAATTTAGGTTTCCTTACTTTCTTTTTAGATCCAAACACCGGAGATCTATCATAATATTGTGTAGGCTTTGTAGGGCTTTCTATTTCTGCCTTAATTGATACCGTCCTAATAATTGGAACTCTGGGGTTACTTGTGAGAGTTGAGTAATATTTTTGGGCAGTAAACAAATTTATTCCAAAGCGCGATGCCACTGATGCATAATCTGGCAAATTCTTATTTCTTTCTGATAGTTGGATAGTTGAATTGCTCATACCTGTAGAAACTTTTACATCCTCATCATCAGATTTTGTTAAGCTTTCAGTTGATGAGTTACACCACTGATTAACATAGCTTTGTTTCAATGAAAACATTGGCCTATAAAAAATTAATAAAATTTGATATCTTACAGTAAATAAACGATTAATTTATAAAAAGGTATAAATATGTATATTTTAGAATTTTGCTATTATGGCAATTCTTTTATTTATTACTAAAAATTTGTAATGAGCAGAAGATACTTTAAAATTAAATATCAAAATGCAACCAAATTAACAAAAATTATTGTAAATAAATTATTATTATTTAGTAATTTTTTGTTAACTTCAGTTTTATTTTTAAGAAAAAATACTATAGTAATACAATCAACAATTTTCTTTGTTTTACTAGTTGAAAAAAATTTTTTAATTAATTTTTTTAATTTTAATTTTTTACTTGTACATACCTACAAGTAAAATCTTAAAAATTTATTTAAAAAATAGAATAAACAATGTATCTCTATATGTAGAGTGTTACACAGTAAATAATTATTGGGTGATAATGAAATGAAAGTCACATTGATTATGACATTTTTATAGAGTTGATGATAATTTTATTGAAAAATGTTTCAAATAAAATATGAAAGAATTAAAACTGATGTAAAAACTATGAGTACTTATAACTGTGAAAGGACACTATAAAGAAACACTAGTTGTGACAACAAGCAAAAGGTCAAAAATACATTAAGTAATACTAAGAACTGCAAGAAAAAACATAAGCTGACACAATTCTCAAATAATCTTTAAAAAGATGCATATAACCTTCTATTATATTTTTAAAAGGTACTAAATTATTTTTTCATTTTATTAAATGTAATTTTCAAATATAAATAAAAGTAAAAATTAATTTAAAGTATCCACTCAATCAGATTAGAGTAAAAACAAACATCATAAGAGTTAGCATTCTGTATAATTATATAAATAAACAATCGTTTTAGATTTATATTTTACATAAACCAAAAAACGTGGTTTATTTATTTAAAAATTTACATCAAAACAGCCAAGCTTTTTTAAACATATCGATTTATTAAGTGTTCTCAAAAACATCAAAGCCATCTAACTTTATTATCAATATATCAGCTGTTTGATTGCACGAACGATTTTTCATTCACATAAAAAAACATCGAAAATAAATAAGCCTCAAAACACTTAATCAATCAACACCCACTAAATTAACACTAAATTTCTATTTTCCTACAAGCACAAACCGATTGCATCCATCCGAACTCCATCCTAAAAAATCCATCATTCCAGCAGCCTAATAAAACGACTCTTTCCTCACTCAAACCGCGCATCGATTCATCAAACCCTCACGGCACCTCGCACCGAATGACATTCAAATGACGCCCGACACACACACAGTACTTGAACGTAAACAAGCGCCCTCGTAAGCCCCACCAAAAAAAAGCCTACAATCGCACTCGGTCAGTAAAATAAAAACGACGCGATTCAAAACTTACTTCTTTCTCTGCCGCATATTCCAGCTCTTGGGCCTGAGCGAGACTCCCAGGGGCGAGTCCCCGGAGGATTTCCGCCTGCTGGAGTCCGGCGACCTGCAGCTCGACGACGAGGACTGCGACATGGCTCTAGCTTCCTGGCCGACGGGGCTGAGAGACTATCCCGAGCCGGCCATCCGCGCGGCGAAAAACCTGTGTGCACACGTGCTGCTGCTTTCGGGGCCTCGAAACAAAGAAACTATAGCCGGCGCCTTATCGCTGCCCCTTTCCTCCCCCTCTCCCGGTCAGTCTTGAGTTTTGCCAAGTACGGATGTGCGGAGATGCAGCGCGGGCATCCCGCGAGCTTTTCTCGGTAAAAATCGGCTTTGATAAGCAGTGTGCGCCTATATACGTGCGCCTATATATGTGTGTCCTTGATATCCCGGAAGGTGTATAAAAGTCTATCGGTAAATGCTTAGATGCGGATACGGATATGCAGTGTAACGCGCACTCGAGATGTACTTATTTTCTTAGGCTCGCGCTCGCGCGAGAGAGAGAAAACAGAGCGCACACGCGACTTTTCGTATTCGGCGGCACAACTGAGCTGGATTGAGGGAGGACAGTCACAGGCTGCTGAGCTGCTGGCCGGCCTGCCGTTCGGCAGGCGCGCCGAGACGCCTAGTTTGGCTCGCATGGGGAGGGCTGCCAACTTGAGGGACTGGAGGCGGGAAAAAGCGCGGGATTTTGAGATGGCCAAGCGGCGTGGGTGAGTTGTTTTGTTTGGATGATTGGACGATTGTTTATGCTTTTACTTGCGAGCTGGCTTCGTTTGTTTCTCGCGATGGGGGAGGAGTGTTTATGAGTGGTTGGTGGATTCGTTTGTTTTTTTATGGGTTATGTAAATATTAATGTTGGTTTTTATTTTGTGAATGTTTTGCGGTTTGTTTCTGTTGATACCTTAATCTTTTGATATTAATTGTAGGTAGATTTATATTAATCAGTAACATTTTAAGGTCGGGTCGATATTTCAATGTTACTTTTTTCGAAAATTCGTATTTTTCAAGTGCGGCAAAAGTATAACCTTTATACTTTGGAAGTGTAATATTTTTATGAAAAAAGCAATAGTGAAGAAGAGTGATAAATTGATGTTTAAAAAAGAATGAAAGAAAGAAAAAGCAGAATACATAAAAGAAAGAGCGAATGCGACGGTTAGACGCTAACCCGTAAACTGAATTCGTCTTAGCTGCGTCTGTTATGGAATCCATTACCAGATAAGAGAGCTCTTAGTAAGCAACACCGCAAGTAAACTCTTGCCGATAAAAATTAAATTTGTATTGCCAAAGACAGTTCTTTAAAATATACAAATGTACAGTCAAAAAAATCTTGGGAAGTATAACATATTAATTTGTTATATTTACCAATTGGCTTTGGTATCCAGGACCTAACGAATTAATTGGTAAAGGTTTACAAAGTGTATTTTGTTAAAAAATTTTGTGTTTAAAACCAAGTTAGATTAAGTAATTACAAAGTACTTTGTAATTTTTACAATTCTTTTTCGTTATAAATATTTTTTTTTATTAAAAAAAGTTTACAAAGTCCTAATAGTTGTCAATACAGCACCACCCAAGTGCTACTTTGTTAGATTCACCAAGCTCTTTTTTGCGTGAAATTGATTATTCGTTTTCGTAAATGAATGATCGTTTTTATTTATTTGATGTTCTCATATGATAATTATGCTTAATAGAATGCAAGAAATTTTTTCCCAGGAAAATAAATCAAAATTTTTTTTAAGGTATTCGTTAGCTCTTGTGAGTTTTAAGCCGTATTATTTATTAAGTAATGAGAAATTCTCAATGTTACCAAGAGTATGTGAACCTTTTATTTGGCATTTAATTTTTAATTTTCCTAAAAGTTTTCTGGATGTTAATTTGTTGCTTTTATAGAGGCGAAAAGAATAACGACAATTTTTATATTGCTGTTTTTTCCTCTGAAAATGTTTTGGTTGTGCTGCCAGCTTTCTTCCAAGGGTGTTGTTCATGCCACGATTTTGTATAAGAGCAGTGCGGCGAATTTGGGCTCTCAGATAACTCAAATTGTGGAGTCAGCGGCACTCTTGTACGATAGAGCGCCTGATGCGCTGTTATCAGTGATTGTGTTTTTATATAAAAAAATAAAATCAAATATATAGGTTTGGAAGCAAAATATATAGTTTTGAAAATTTTGAATTTTAATATTTTTATTGACAAAATGAAAAGCAAATATTGAAAAATTGAAAAGTTTCTCTAAACAAATTTTTTTGTCTACATCAAAAGTCAAATCAGAAGTTCAAAATATTTTCAAGTATATTTAAATACCGTATGTATAAAATAAAAGGGATTTAATGTATGAGAGAGACTATTGATGGTTAAAGGTTGTAATTTGATATTACACCGAAAAAATTGCTTCCAAACTTGTTTATCAATGTTCTAAATTTATATATTTGGAAAATTTTTGTAAATAATAAACTCTATATTCAATTAAGTTTATATCTTATATGAAACGTTATTTTTATCGAAATCACTACACGTGAGAGGAAATGTTCTTAATTATTGAAAAAATACAGAAAATTTGTTAAACTAGAATTCTAAATTAAAAATTTAGTCAAATCCACATAAAAATCAAGTAATTTCAGAAACATTTTTTTAATTGTATCCTTTTGATTTTATTTGCAATGATCAAATGAAATTTTAATAAATTAATTCTTTACTTCAAATAAAATAACTTATAAATTAGTATCAATAGTATTATTTAACTTAAATATAATGTAGGGGTATACAAACAATACACTTTATTTTTTTTTTATAAAAAAAAAACTTTATTATTATTACCAGCAGTAATTACATTACATTTACATACAAAGTAAATAAATCCGCAGAGGGACATATACTTCCTGTGAGCGGTACCGGCTTAATAACTAACTTAAAACTACTTAAAAACTAAATAATAGTACATAAAACAATCATTTTTATTTATAAAATCTAATAATTTTCTTTTATCCAATTTTTAAATTTATATTTGGTAGATGTTTTTGAGAGATCAAGAATCTTAATATTTGCTTCTAAGCTATTTACACATTTTTAAATATTAACCAACAATTTTTTTTTAATTGGTACATTTTTGGAAAATTTACCAATTAAATAAGTCTTGTTATGTATGATAAATTTATCTATTGCAGAAAACATATCGTTGGTTGGTAGGTGTAATGTCTTAACTCGCATAAGCGCTGAGAAAGGTTCTAATTCAAGTAAATTATTCATTATACTTGTCATTTAAATATAAATACAAATAAATATATAATAAACTTTTTTGTTTGTCCTGTAATGTTATTGCAGCTACAAACTGCTTTTTCTAAAAGAAAAATATGAAACTTTATAAATTTAATTATAACAAATGTAATGATTAATTTACTCAAATTATAATCTTGTTTAGCGCTCGCGCGAGTAAGGACTTTTCTTAGCGATTGTGCGAGTTTGTGTTTTTCTCAACCATATAGTCTATTATTGAAGTCAAGTATGGGTGGACTTAATGGCAAAACAGCGGTAACAAATATCTTAAAAACGATTATTGATATCCATCAGTTACGATTATTATATAACGGTCTAGGGTGAAAAAGAAAATTCTTTTATAATAGAGACATAATTTTTTAGTTTAATTGAATGTATACATTGTAAAGATAAAAATTTCAAATAATGTCAATATTCTTTAAATGTTTTTAGCTATAATAACTGTTGAAATTCTTAAAAAGTAAGATTCAGTTATCGTAAGAAAATGAAAAAATCTGTTACAAATAAGCTGGATAGATTTGAAATAATTTTAAAACGAGAAAATAAGTAACATCAAAAGAAGGTTGCATATTTCTCCATGTCTTTCGCTATACAATACATTACAAAAAAGTACCTACACAATTGAGCGCTAAGAA
>JAPYZB010001740.1:0-14423 GCA_030522745.1 Eupelmus kiefferi | reverse complement strand
GGCCTAAAGGAAAAAAAAACGACGGGGAAAGAAAACAGGAAAGAGTAAGAGGCTGCCCGAAAATGAGTAGACGTCCTGGGGAGAGAGAGAGAGAGGGGGGAGCGACCACGCCGAGAGACACACAGGAGCAAGAAGTCGTTTCAAACTTGCGCCCGCGGGCTTTCGGCGCGAGTCTATATATAAATATACATATATATATAAATTGTACATCGTAGAAGTAACCGGAGGCGTGCGCGACTAACGGTTTATTCCGTTCGCTCCTTGGTAATACTTCGACCGTATTCGAAGCGGTGAACGAGTTGCGAAAGTGATTGTTGTTTCTGGCTTTTCGTTTTCTCGTTTTTGGCTTCGTTTCGGTGCGTAAGGTTCGAGAAGTAGATTTTTGCGTGATTACGCGTGATTGAGCGACTGACTAATTTTCAGGGGAGTCTGGGCGGCATGGATAACGTAACATGGATTTATGACACGGATTTATGTTGGTTAGAGAGTTCTTTGTTGAGCTGATGAACGTATTTGTTTTTTTTTTCGAAATTTTTATGAAATTGTTAAAACCAAATTAGTAAGTCATTTATTGTTTATTAATGTTTTTTCTGTTAATATATCTAGATGAAAATTATTCAAAAAGATACTGGTGAAGCTAACAAATTTTAAAAATATACCTGTGTTGGTTCTTATTGAATTAAGGGGATAAGCCACGAAACTAGAGGAAACATTATATGCTTTTATCAATAATTTGTTTCCATTATTTAAGAGTAATTAAATTATTTTACTTGTAATTTTTATATTTTCCGGTACCATTAGCTATAATTTTTATTTTTTAGATATTGATTTATTATTTTGTGACCTTTTGTAGATCCAGATGGTCAATGAACTTTTGTTTATAGGTATTTTTCAGTTTCAATAATCAAATGACTTTATAATTGATATAATTCTTCAATTTTGTAGCAATAATCATCGTAATCTATTATGAAGAAAAAAAAATAATGATATTTTACAATTTGCGGAAAGAAATTATTGAAGTCATAAAAATTAATATTCAAATATTTTAGTTGAGAAAAAGTAATACTGAAGCTTAAAATTTTTCATGCTAAATAAGAATTTTACTATCATCTGAAGTTACGAAAGAAAAATAATATTTATATCAACTTATAAGAGATGAAAACTATAGCTAATGATACTAACTTAGAGCATAAAAAATGCAAGTTATAAGATTATAAAAATTGAAATAAATTATTAATAATAGTATTGATTGTTTTTTCAGCTTCAAACGTGTCTTATATTCTTAATATGAAAAAAATACCTTAAAGAGTAACAATCATTAGCCTTACGTAATTAGCGTTACCCTTGTAAACTTTTATTCTTATAATGATATACTTTTAAGGCTTTCGATACGCACTGAATAAATTTTCATCTTCATTCAATCTAAAATATTAAAATAACGTATATAAGTAATCAAAGAAAATATCGATTCCAAAGTAACAATAGACCCCAAGTCTGAAACAAAGATTTTCATTAGTATTAATTTACACGTTTTGAAAAGCACTGAAAATGTTAAAAATGTCAGTCACTAATAAAGTATGTGCAGTCGCTATTTATACAAGAATGAGTCTTAAATGAAAATGAATGAACGTTCGTACGAAGTTGTCTTGGTAGATCCAACACCAGCACTGAAGATATAATAAATAGTAATAACTGTTTTATATTTCTTATTGAAAACAAGTTGTGAACTCCTTATAGATTCACCTTTTTTCAGGACAATCAATTATTTTGACAAAAAGTTTTTACATATATTATTATTGTTATTTAAAACAAAATTACAAAAATGTGTAAAAAAATTCCATAAATCAGGTACGTAAATATTTATTAACTTAAGCTTGTTCCTGAATTCCAATTTACGCAGTTTTTAAGCTTGCTGATGATGGCCCTATCAAGCAAAACATATGATACTTAGTTTATTCTTTCGTGCTATATTTTCTTATTTAAGGAAACCTGGAATTTTCATGTATTCCATCGTTGTTAGAAAAACATCGCGTTGATGGAGTTTTAAATAAGTAAACTTAAAAAAGTGTATTGATAGAAAATTTGATTTAACAATATAAAATTTGTCAATCATTAAATAAAATAAGAAATCAATTAATTTCATATAAGTATTGTAGGCCTCACTTTTTGATAAAATGCAAATTTTAAGGAAAGAATAACTATACTATTTTATTCAATCTTTTAACAAACCCTTTTATGCAGACTTTTAAAACATCATTTTTCCAAAAAAATTTGTAAGATAGTCATTGCAAACAACATTTGATGTAAAATATCTACGCATGTAAAGAAAATTTTAAACAATTTTAACTCTTAAGAATTTTGATTATTTCGGTCACTCCATTCGTACCCTATCAATGTTTTCATAAAAAAATTTCAGCACAGAACTCTTAAAAGTTTCACTGCACAATGAGATTTAACATCTTGCAATGAAAAAGTCCAAATGTTACTTAAGCATCGTAAAATGCACCTATTTACAAATTGATCTCACATAAATCATTCCATTATTCATTTTCGAAATTCTCCAGCAAATAAGCGACAGAGTAATCGCTAATAAAACTATATAAAGCTCAATTCGCAAAGCTCTGCTGCACTATCAGTCGGCTTGCACGAGAAAAAATTGCCCTCAAACGAGCTTTACTGCTTCGCTCAGGACTTTTTCCAATATCCTTTCCCATTGTGCAGCGAGCGAGCGAGAGTCTCGGCGTCGAGTTGGCCTATATACAGTGTACATATATAAAACTGCGAGTGATATAAAGAAACGCAAAAAGATATTTCCGCGCGCCCGACACACACACACACTTTATAAACACACCTTGGGGCGTTAATAACCATACGAATTCCTCCAGGTGCGCGCAAGCAAATAGTCTCGAGAAAGTCTCCCCCGCGCGAATCGCGAGGCGAAGAAAACCAATCAATTTCAACGCGCCGCTTTGCTCGGAAAGGGGGAGAGCTTTGCATCGTATTTACCCCGCACCTAGATAAATTGAGAGCGCGAGCTTGCGCAACGCAAACATGTGCTCGTATACCCACACATACTTTGCATGTGTCCACGTGCACCGTTTGTGCAATTGTACGCGTTTGAGAGTATGCATGCATACAGGTATACATACACATACACGTACACACACACACACATACGCTTACCAACTCAGTTTGTGCAGCCCTCCCTTTTATTATGCGTCTGTGATGAATTCCAGTGTTTTTTCGACTCTCCTTCGTGAGAATGCCAAAAGAATCACCCGCACATACTCACGGTATCTGTAGATAGACGTATGCGAATTGAATCCTTTTTAATGTACTAATAATGTCACCCTGCCGTACATCATCCTTTTTAGCGAAAATTCCTTTCAATGTTCGCAAGAGACGTATGATTGATATTGAATCGGGAATAATCGATATCGTCGAATTGTATTCGGTGTTTAATATTTTTTTTACATTTTATTGGAATCTAATTTTTAGTTTTAGTATTTTTATTCATAATAAGAATAATTAATTTTGCATACCATTTTTCATTACAAAAGTTAGATAAATCGCATTTTTTTGAAAAAACAAATAATAATAAATAAACAATTTTTATTGCTGTATACGCATACTGATAAATTTTATATTTTATCTAGTGAAAGATAAAAGTTACAATTCACCGAATAACGGTAATAAAATCATTTTTTGATCTATTTCATAAGCAGAAAATTTTACAATACTTTTTAAGTTTGTAAAGTATACCTAACGAACTAAATTTTTATATTAGGATAAGTGTTTTCTATGTTTTAAGTATGAACAAAAAAGTTGAGAATAGTATATCAGCTCAAAGATATTTAAAAATTATTATATTGTTGTTTTTTTTAGATATGTTTTGATTATAGAGTAAAATCAAATATGAATTATAAATACAATAATTTTCCAATCCTGATTTTAATTACTTATTACATCGTTGTTTTAAAGTTTTTCTATTGAGTTTTTTATACTATTTCACTTTCATTTTTTTACTAATTAATTCATAAAAATATCTTCTAAATAAGAAAGTTAATGTTTCAATAAATAAATTTAACCAACATTTTACCTTGCAAATAATTATTATTAAAAGGAAGTTTAGAAATTTCGTAAACATTTATATCATAAAGAAAACTTATATTTTCGATGACTGTATACTCGGCCCTTATATCTATTTCATTTCCTTTAAATAATACGTAAATATTACACTGAATTAAGTAATATGTACAGTAGTTTATCAGAAATATTCCAGTTGATCATTCATCATTAACTGTTAGCAATAAATGTTCATATTTTTAAAGAAATCTGGATTTATAAAAATATCAAAATTATTAACTTCAAAATTTCTAAAGATATTTTTTAAACTCCTAGTGATGAACTGGATAATTTTAAAAATTGTATTGAAACCTTATCCAAAATTTCACAATTCAATTATCAAAACTGCACTTTCATAATAATAATTACAGCCATTCTTTTAATTCATTAATTCATAAATATGTGCCCTTCGTTCCTATCACACAAGTACTCTTGATGAAAGTAAAGAAAAGCATCGAAGAATAATTAAAGCCAGACATTGGAAATATGTGAAAGAAATATACACTGCAAATGTCTATAATTAAATTGTATAATACAGATGTCATTCTGTTTCTCAAATATCTAGAAACACCTGATTAATTTCACATTTATTACTTTTCATACTTATTCTGTACAATGTTGCATTATGTTGAAAGAAACGTATATTATAATTATTTTTAAATCAAAAAAATAGAAAGATTTATGAGTGATTTTTTTGATATAAAGTCAACAGATCGGTACCAAATTATAAATACATTGTTGATTTAGATTAAATAATGAATTCTGCTTAGCCAAGTCAGGTGTTCCCTTAACATTTCTTCATTCGATGTATACATTAATTTTGGTCGTTGGTAATTGAGGAAACAAGCATTTTTATGAATATTTTTTTGGATTAAAAATTCAATTTATTAGTATTAATTGACTTATAAATTTATTTCATTATAGAACCACCCCCAAAATACCTATTATAAAAAAAATTGAAAAATTATTTTGGATGATATTTTTATTGTTACCAGTTACCAAAATTATTGTTATCATTAAACATAAACTCCTCAACCAAACAGCAAACGATGAAAAATAAACGATTTCCAAAATCGAAGTTGAATCGTCTTATCATACGGAATGTGTAAACGTGATGTACTTAGATATAAATGCAATTCGAATTGAAAAGCGAAGAGTCTGTATGTTAGATTGTTGTGAATATTGTTTAATATAGGTTTTACGAAATGTTGACAACACTTTTTAAGTTTCACCGTTGATTTATATTCGATCGATACGCAATGTAATGATTAAGCGAGAGTCAGAAGAAATTGAAAGAAGAAAAATGGATGCTGCAGACAATTACATGTATGTCATAAGTATAAATATGTACAATACTCGACTATGTAGCTGTAAAACTGAAAGTCAAAAGTTGATGAATGCGCGCGCTGGGTGTCGAGCGATTTTGCGTCACAACGTGCGTGCGAGAGATTTTAAGCGGAGAGAAATATGAGAATTGAATTTTACTCTTTCTGTTCGCAAGGGCGAAGCAGCGATTAAATAAAAGAAAAAGAAGCAAACACCAGTGTCAAAAAAAGATTTTAAATTGTACGATTGTTAAAAATGTAAATACTTGAAAAGGCGGATGTTTGGATCATCTGTCACTATCACATTACACGAACGATTGTCATAAACTCTCATCCTGTATCGATTACATGCACTATTAAACGAGAAAAAAAAAACAAAAAATTTTGATGTTATTTGCTATATCCTTATTCCTCAGTGTGAAAAAAAAATAGATCCAGACTACTCAATCAAATTAACAGAGTAGCAGAATAATAATTTTATTGTTTTCACGATAAAACAAACACCTTCTCATATTTAGATTTTAAATTTGTTTTTCAGGAATAAAAAATAAAATGTGTTTTATACAACGTTTTATTTATAAAAAATTGCAAACGTTAAATAAATCTATTTTTGTTCTTTCTGCATACATATTTATTTTATTTGATTTCGTTGGCAAATATTTTTTCAAACGTAGCGTCAGTTTAAAAAATACTTCTACATCTTCCTTCGAAGTAAAGAATTCAATACTTTCGTAAATATTAGCAATCGAAAAGTTATAAAACTCATCTAGCAAAAAGTGCTCTCTATCCGACATTTAACTGCGCCTATAGTTGCCGTTTCACAGTACATATCCGAACCATCGGCTAAATATTTTATCGCTTCTTCGACTGACTGAAAGTGCGGAAGTAAATATAAAGTCGGAAGTAAAAATTAAATATAAGGATATAGCTTGGTGCGCTCTTCCGTTAAAGCGCAACCAACCTTCTTTTCCGCGATTTTAAATCATCGAAATTGATTCTACTTTCGACTTTACGAGCGCAGTTATGCGCTCAGTTTGCCAAGTCAAGCAGTTTCAATATGTTTTAGGATATCGAGATATCTTTCAAACGTTATATTTGCCCGCGCATCCTTAAAGCTGCTATTACGATTGGAAAAATCGCATTTTTGAAAGATATTGGAAATAAATTTACGCTGCGTTGGGTAGCTACTGCGACTTATGAATCATTTACCCTGTACTCGATTTAATCTTAGCGATTTTATTCAATATTACAGGCTAAAAAATTAAAATTTTCTGAGGTTTAGAAGTAATTTAATTTCAAATCATACCTGGAATAAACGGGAAATGTAACTTAATTTACTAGAAGCTTTAATTTCACTGAAATAATGCACGATTGAAAATTCATAGTACTTGCATAAATTATACTTATGTATTTTGATTAATTAATTATTCAGTTATATTTTATGCATTTTAAATTTAATTTGTAAAAGTAAAATTTAATTAAACTCAAAAATAATAAATGGCAAGATGATTTAATTACAATCTTCACATTTTTTAATATTTAATAAAGTTTTGTATCAAATTATTTTTATTAAAATATTAATATTTTCAAAAAATTCAGAATCTCAACTGTTTACTTTCATTTTTTCAACGAAAAAGTACATTTATGAGCTTGAACAAATGCCAAATGTCTTACTTCTGCGTTTTCATTACGGAGTCGACGTATTTATGAATAGCAGACAACCTGCTCCTTTTTTTCTACAAACATTGAAAAAGCTGCTCCAATTTTTTAAAAAATTTTCCCACGAATTAATCGCACGTCATCTACAACAAAAAGTTTCAAGCAAATCTCTCAAACATCATTATCATGCGTAACAGGTTTAATAATCTCCAACTCGGATTCAAATAAAAGACATAAAGAAGCACGAAAAAAGAGCTAGAGGAAACGTCTAATATTTTCCACTGGGAATTGTTACGTGGCCCGAGAAAAAAAGCCGAGCGAAATGAATGAGAGAAAGAGAGCGCGGCTGCGAGCGAGACGACGCATCACGAGCTTTTCATCGCGGTCGCTTGAGCTCCAATTTCACGATGATCGTCGTAGCGGCCGCCAACAGGATTCGGGACACGCATTCTATATACGCTCTCCTTAGGAGAGTAGAAGAGCCCATAATCGTCCTTCGCCTAGAGTGACAAGTGCACATTTCATCCTCTGTCGCGCTCTATTCTTGAATTCGCTTTGATCTCGTTTTAGTTTTTTCTTGTTATTTTTTAGATGCTACAAGCGGGGGTACAGATAGAAAAGAATTTGTTTTTAAATGGGAGTTTGTATGTTGAAAATTGACGATTTTTTTATTATTGTTGTGTTGCTTTCGAGCTGACATAAATAAAATATTACTTTTTTAGAATATTGTGCAAAATAACTGTGTGTAGGTAAAAGTTAAAATTCCAAAGTGTGTGCATTCATAGTTCAAACAAGGCTTCGAAAAGTAAAAACAAAAGTTTTTACTACAAAAGTTTTCCGATCAATATTTTCATTCAAAAGAAATTGTACGTTATTCAAGATATATGTTCCCAAAAAAATTATTTTAATTTGAACCGTTTTTATCTTAAATAATTTAGCTGATATTTTATATGAAGAAAACCAGAATGCGTATAAAAGTTCTGGAAAATATAAGCAAAAGTTTTCTATACGCGATTAAACAATAATTTTTTAACAAATTTTTGCACCCCATTGAATAATGAAGAAAATTTTGATATTATTAAAGTTTGTTTTTACTAGAGGAACCAAAAAATTTTTACTTAAAGTTAACATTTAATGTGTAATTTTAAATAAATTTTGCTTCAATTCATATTTAAGTTTTATGGCTGTGTTAATTGCTTCTAACTGAATAAAATCTTACATAGTGATGCCAATGTAAACTCATATAGAACACTGAAAATAGTCTTTTTCTAAACATGCAAATAGCACTGCCGGTACCATGTCTCAACTTTCAACAAGTTGCCTGGAATTCCCAAACTTTAAATTACAAAAAAGCTGTAAATCTCAATAAATCTACAACTCACCCGAGGTCACCAGGTAATCAAAAAACTAGAATTCGACAATAATCTTCTTACCGCAAGGGATAAAGTTTATTTCAGCAAACTTAAATTTGATTCGCCCACACCCCAACGACCTCCACTTGACCACAGGCTGTTCACCCAAAAATTTTCGCCCATATGTTCGCGAATATAAAAATTTCCCCCGGGATCGTCAAAACTCGCCTCTGTCCATCTTTCACCCTACCGTCACCGCAGTAACGCGTCGAACAAAAATCGATTTTTTCAATGCATAAATTATAAACGCAAATAATATTCCAGCTCGCCACAATCTGGAGCACCTACATTATACACTTAGGTAAGCAGACGCCAAGGAAAAGGAGCGACGTCGGCGCGATCTTCGCAGTTATCTCGAGACTCTGAAATAGTGCCGACGCAGCCTTGAAACTGTGCACCTTCCACGTGGTCTTATCGCTCTAGGTATATTTGCGCGCGAACGAGCGCCTGGTTCAAAGTTTTAATAATGGGAGTAGAGCGAAGAAGAAAGAAGAGAATGCACAAGGCGATGCTTTTGATTAAGCTGCATTATTCACGCATTCTGGCCTTGACATTGGACGAGCTCGTCGAGGCGTTGGCAAATTGTGCGGGAGCGTGATTCTTTCGACGAGAAAGTGATTGATTGCTAGCGTGATACGAGCCCGAAGGCGAAATGAGAAATGAGAGCGTGCGGCTATTATAGGTGTGGGATGCGTATAACGGAGAAATTGCCGGTTCTTTTAATCAACATTACTGGCTGCATTTGCCAATTAGTTTTTACGCTTTAAACGAGAGGCAACAGGGTTGACGGTTGGCTTTGAGAGTAGCTTTTTGTTTGTTGATTTTCACGTGAACTGCATTACGGTTTCAAATGAAGAAATTGATATTAGTACAGTTATTTTGTCTACAATAATTTGTATAATAGTGTATCATAGTATTTTTTTTATAATTGTCTTATAATTTCGATAGCTATTTGATTTTCACGGAGTTGTTTCTTTTTATAATTAAAATACTAACGTTTCATTCTGACCAATAAGAAAATTATACTCTTCTGTTAACATAGATATTCGTGTGCTTTAATCTTTAGAGGACCAGAACACCTAAATAAAGACATGAACCGTAGCGGTAACATTGTACATGATATATCTATATCTTACTATACATACAACTTTAGCTGACTTTCGTGAGAAATTCTGACACCTTGAAACTCAGCTCTCTAAAGGTTAATATTTGAATAAAGTTTCTTGATCAAAATTAATGTGCACTGTTATAAGTGAAATTTAAATTTCAAAATGTTCACATATTTTAGCACTGTAGTTCGTTTGAAAGAGCTGTTATTGATATCTTTTAAGAGATAATTCTATTAAACAATTCTCTTTGTAAAAGCGAAATGAACATCCATTTGAAATTTTAAAATTGTAATACGATTCGACGTTTCCAGAATACATAAAGAGCCGCGCTAAAATTTTAATTTAATTCAATAAAAGAAGATAATAATTAATGATCACTGAGGATAATTTTTTTATTCCAGTTCTTACAAAAATAAATTATAAAAGACATTAATACTTTTAATTAATTTATTCCAATAAGTTACCTTTACTCGTCTTTTTCACTAACCTAATAAATCTACGAAGAATCTGGTAAACAGAAATGGGTTCTCCGGGGAATAATAAAAAATAAGATATATAACGAGATGTAAAAACAAGTTGTTCAGAGTAGATTCCAAATTCTTAGTCGCCTTTTTTGTCGTCAAGGCGCTGTAGACGTCGTGAAGACCTTATATACGAAGAAATGCGAAACACTTGAACGACAAGAGTAGGAAATGAGAAAAAAAGATTGGAGTGCGAAAAAGTCGTGCAACTGAAGAGAGAGAAAGAGTTCGACTGTGTCAACTCAGCGATCCTTTTAAAACCGCAAGGTGCTAGAGGCTATTGAAAATGCAGAAAGAATGGGTATGTGAAATCACAGCTTTGGATCTGAAAGATGAAATGAAAGTGATAATGTTTAGTATTTATAAGGAAGAATACTGTCAGTTCATTTAGAAGATTAAAATTACCCATTTTACTTTTATAGAATGTATCTGTTGCAATGAATTATTAAAGATGCATTTCATTTCGATTATATACCTATTTCTTATGCGGTATAGTTTAAAATGACAGAATTTGTAGGTGCTTTTAGTTGAGGCTTTAAATTAAAGTAAAAAGCTTGTCCATTCAAGCTTGCAATTATTAAACTTTATTTTGTTTCTATCCTACAAAGTAAAATATTATTACAGAATAAATTACATAATTCATTTTATTTTTTTACTAATTTGGAATAGATTAAAATTTTTATATTAAGGAAAAGCGAGAGAAGAAATTCTTTTATTTATATTTATTTATATCTTACATTTTGATTTTAGAAAAGCAAAACGTATCTTATTATTTATCGGTAAAATAGAGATAACTATTCATAGATAAATAATCGCAGGTATAAACATTATTTATATAAAATTATATTTTTAATCAAATATTAGTCAATAATACTAACCCACAGTTGCTAGAACTTGAAAAAATGTACCTGTACTTTTTTATTTCGTCAGCAAAATAAAAAATTTTTAATTTTTTGTATTTTATTTTTTATTTTTTTATTTTGTCGATACGGTGTAATTTTTAAAGCATCCCAAAAATCGCATTTCTTTTTCGCTAAAAATACGTAAAATATGTTTTTTTTTGTGAGTACTGAGAGTTACAATAGTTTCCATACCATATTTCAATCATATTGTGTTTCATATCAGTCGATGAAGTATTCATAAAACAAAGTAGACTCATAATTCAACACCACTTAATTGAAATTATAAATAGCTACAAGCAATGCCTATTGTTTTTTGTTAGTCACATCGGATAGACAATTGTTAAGAACATTAAACCATTGATTATAAATACATACTAAATTAAGAAAAAAGTCGAAAAAAAATTTTCTTATTTGGATTACTGACTTGGAAAAAAGAAAGCTTCAATAAAAGGCTTAAGAAGTGATTGTCTGAAATTTAACTTATAAAATTAGAGCCTTTGGGATATCTCTATTAAATAATAACTTTTCTAAAATTCTATAAATTTTTTATATAAAAAAAAGTCCTGTAACTTTTAAAATATGGTATGAACGCAACTTTTAAAAAATATAATAATTATTAATTAGTTTAATTAGTTATCTTGGGAGATGCCGCATACATCAAAATCAATTGATTACAAAAATTAATAATGATTCATTGTACGCTCTATATAAAATATAATTAAATTTAACCACTTAACCACTTGTAAAACACTTTCATGCATGTATATATAATTTAAAAAATAATAATATTTTTAAGGCTTATAGAGTCTCTAAAAGAAAGTCGGTTAATGAGTTCGAGTCTGGCAGTGCAAAAGGAGAGCAAAAAATGAAAAAGATATAAAATATTTCACATTGTGCTCATTTATTGTACTCATTAATCCCAACGTTTATGATTAAAATCTATTATAAGGCCCTAATTGCAAGTTTTAATAAAAAAATGATTCTTTAACAAACAAATATTTAAATTTTTCTTTAATTTCGCCTTTTTATACTATGTATAATTACTCGGAAAATGTCTAGATGTGATACTTAAATTTTAAGAGAACATTTTATTTAAAATTCAAAGTGCTTACGAACGACCATAAATCGCACAAAAAGGGTCTATAAATTTTAATCCTTTTCTTTTTATGAATACAGTAAAAGTGTTATCAGACTACTTCAGATATTTATCATTTTATGATGTATAGTTTAAATTTTTACCTTCAAAAGTCATCTAAAATATTTTTTTTCTTTTTTACCTATTTAATAACGAGCATTGCATTAAATTATTTAAAAAAATGAAAATTATTTGAATGCATTAAAATTTACTATTAAAACAACAATTTCTTCATAATAATATTTTTAATTTAAAGGACAAATAAAATAAAATATACAAATTTTAATCAATATCTGAATAACCTTTTTTGTAAGCATGTTGTTACTGGTATAATTTTTTAAAATAATTAATTTTATGTAATTTTGAAAGTTATACCTCAATATCGTATTTAGCTTAGGGGTTTTGTTTTTATTTTTTAAAAATGCTCTAATCACTTAATGTTTTTACAATTAGAATGATAATATTTGATATCACTTTCGTAGTTGTGAGTGTAGAAATAAAATTTCTTTAATCGATTTATAGCACACCAAGTTGTTTATTTTGATTTCAACAAAAAGTCAAAGTTGACGTTTTGGAATAATTATTAATGAAACCTCCCTTTTCAAGGCATCACGATTATTGTAAAAACATATGAATCGCTTATATTCATGTTAATATTTAATTAACCACAAAGGAGGTTTCATCGTATTCAATTTGCCCCATGACTGCATACTTGCAAAGGAAGCAAGGAAAACGGTGGCGAAATGCCATTGTCAGCGGATGTTGGCAGGCCTCATGTGTGACTGATAAATTTTCTTTAATTGCAAATAAATGGCAATAAGAGTTTGATGGGAGTATTAATTATATAATTAGCTAATTAAGTCTCCTGAAAATTTTGAAATTTCAACTGTATTCGGTTTATTTATTTGGTTATTATTTTAACTCTATTTTCAGGTAGTATCGAAACTAGTAGCTCACGTTATAACCTTCTCTATATATTTCTAATAATCCTAAAGTTTGTTTTTGTAAACTTAAAAAACATTGAAATACTAAAAATAAATAATGCCATATACATTTTGTTAAATTACCCATTCTGTTAGGTAAAAAAATAATTATTTTTTCATTTTATTTATTTTGCATTTTGCGATCACCATATGGAGAAAATGCCACAAAACAGATTGGGATAAGATTAAGCGTGAAAGTACTTTTCAAGGGCTAGGTGCCTGGCCTATGCCTATGCTCCGATTCCTAACCCTTGAATAGTAGGCTTTCTTAACGCTCAAACGAGTAAGTAGTTACTTTTCTTAGCGTCGACCGACTTATGACATTTCTTAGCGCTCACCTGATTTCTGTTTTTAGGGCTAGATCAAGTTAGAACCTTTTTCCTCTCAGCCGACGAAATACAATATCATTTAAATGATAATTATGGTATTAAAAAAACGACAGAGTCGTCGGTAAAATAATTTAACCATAAAAAAATTTTATTTTATTTAGTTCGTAAATATGTTATTACGTCTTTTCCATAAGTTCATTTCACGTTATGAATTTCAATTGATAATTATCAATGAATTAAATTTGGGCCAAAGAGTCGTTATGTATTAATAGAATATTGTATCTTTTACATATTTAAGTTATAAAAATGTTTCATTAATTCTGAAAATTTGTATTACAATTCTGTCCTAACTTTCAGAATCTTCCCCGCTTAACCTTACTTGTAAGGACTTCATAAAAAATTTGAAATTATTTTGTAATAAGTATACATAATACATCATTTTGATGCACATGCACATCACGTTTTAAGCCGTCCGCAGTAAAGTCATTAAAACGAAAAAAAATCAATAAAAAAATAAAACTTAACTTCGTCCAGAGCTTTACTTACTACAAAAATTACGAAAACACACCATTAAAAAATTTCTGTAATTTTTTTCTCTAAGTTGTTCATATTGTTGCACACAAAAAGTCAACATCGACCGTTGGAACATTTAAAATATCCTTCTCAATTTTTATCACCACTATATCCTTAAGATTTCGCAAATCAAGTCTGCCTTCGCAAAATTTCGAAACCATCAATAAAAAAAAATAAATAAAAAAAACTCACGAATTCAAATGACCAAAAAAACTCGAACTCCTGCATCCAAACGGAACCTCCGCTTCCAAAATCCCAAAAAGATTAATCAGCAAATCCCAACAAGCCATTCTCCCTCTCTCTCACAGTCCAAACTTCGGAAATCCCCAACGGCTCCACGTCCGCGATCT
>JAPYZB010001739.1:0-13458 GCA_030522745.1 Eupelmus kiefferi | reverse complement strand
AATCATGCTGTTGAACTGATACTTAAAATATATTTTTAACTATAAATTTTTTATAAAATAAATAATTAAAGTTATAAGAATAATTTTTTACATTCTGCAAGATTTATTTCAAAGTAACCTTAGAACATAAATTAAGTATAATGTTCCAGAAGTAGTAAATGATCCAGTTTTATCTACATATTCAGCTCATTAGTGTGGAACTGTGCTAATTAGGCTTATTTCAAAATAAAATTAATTTTTTCTATATAATTCACAACTGCTCTTAAGACTATAGCTTACAGAGTTTTCTCTCAATTTCGCATCTTAATTTACAGTGTTTTCGTTTCAATTTATAAAATAACTTTCAAAGTTCGAAAGTCTAAACATAATTTAAGACCTAAAATTCATTTTAATCGAGAGGCTCAGACATCATTCTGTAAAATGCGATAATTAACCCTCGACACGCAACGAATAAAGCTTTTCATTAAAACACCTCTTTCGCAACGGTAAAGGCCTCTACCTTTTTACCTATAACTCCCGACGTTGCCCATGATTTTTTATATGATACACAAAGTGTGCATGCTAATGATGGGTTTCTTTCTTTTTTTCCGGAATCTCAAGGTATACTATGCCAAAAAGAAGAGGAGGGCGCAACAGATGCAGGGCGAGGACGGCTCGCACAAGAAGGAGAGAAAGCTCTACAACGACGGTTGGGACGACGACAACCACGACTACATTATCAAGAATGGGGAGAAGTTCCTCGATCGGTACGAGATCGATTCGTTAATAGGTGAGTATATCGATCTTTTTCTTTTACTTTTTTTACTTTTTTTTTTGTAATATGCGGAGCAAGCTGGTTGCTGGCTGCTTTCTAATCTGGAGTAGCTCAGGTGTTTAAAAATTCAGCGATGCTTTTGCAAGAAGTAATATTATCTACGTTTTACAGCGTAGGATCTGTCAAATGTATGATTTTTACTGGCTTAAACAAAACTATTTATTACGACTCTAATGAATATATAATTATATGACTTTTTACAAATGCTCA
Source organism: Eupelmus kiefferi (assembly GCA_030522745.1). Classification (NCBI taxonomy): domain Eukaryota; kingdom Metazoa; phylum Arthropoda; class Insecta; order Hymenoptera; family Eupelmidae; genus Eupelmus; species Eupelmus kiefferi. The sequence goes on along the minus strand of JAPYZB010001739.1, from coordinate 12,434 downwards.
AAATTATTATTAAATATTTTGATAAAATACATACAATTTTTTTTACTTTGGATATAGATTAGACGGAAGTAAAGTAAGACTTTATTTCTTATAATTTGACATTGCAACTTGGTCTTTCTAAACATAATTAGCTCGAATACTAAAATTGTAAATTTTAGTCATTTCATATATATAACTCACGTTAAAAATATCAACTTAAAATGTAATTATCTTGACTTTGTTAGTCTTACTGGAATAGTGCCAATGTTTTAGCTATTCTATTATTTATATTCGGTTGACAACTGAAGTCAATTTACAAAAACTAAATTTTTTCATGAGCTAAGTATCTAAAAAAAACCGTAATTTAAGAACATTTTAACTCCTAAAAAGGAAAAGTTTATAAAGTTAAAACTAATCAGATATTTGATAACTTCTATATTAGTCATATATTGTTGCAATATACTGCCAACTTGTATTCGATACTCTTGAGAAACAATAAACATGGATGACTTTGGGATCTGGCAACCTACGCGAGCTATACCGATATCTAAGCTATGACGCTAAAAGTGACTCACGTATATTTTGCACTACCGAGAAAAATATTTTTTTATACCGTTATAACACGATCATTCATATTTCTTAAACATTGAAAAGTAAAACTTTTATTTTAGTTGAGTTGAAAATCTAATCATTTATTTCTATTTTCAATAAGAAAATTAATTGACAATATTTTTTACAGGCAAAGGCAGCTTTGGCCAAGTAGTAAAAGCATTCGATCACGAAGAACAAACTCAGGTGGCAATAAAAATCATCAAGAACAAAAAACCCTTTCTAAATCAAGCGCAAATCGAAGTTAGGTTATTGGAAATGATGAATCGAGCGGATACCGATAACAAGTATTATATAGGTAAATTTAAAATAATTATTGTTTAATTATTATATAATGGATTTTAAGTGATAATTCAATTAATATAAAAATTTGTCATGATTAATTAAGCAATTTTTATTTTTCGCAGTTAAACTCAAGAGGCATTTTATGTGGCGGAACCATTTATGTTTGGTATTCGAGCTACTGTCGTACAACCTCTACGATTTACTTAGAAATACGAATTTCCGAGGGGTGTCGTTGAACCTGACGAGAAAGTTCGCACAGCAACTGTGCACTGCCCTCCTGTTCCTGTCCACGCCGGAATTGAACATCATTCACTGTGATCTGAAGCCTGAAAACATCCTCCTGTGCAATCCCAAGCGAAGCGCAATAAAAATTGTCGATTTTGGCAGTTCGTGTCAACTTGGGCAGAGGGTAAGAGTAGAAGATGATAATAAAACGTAATTTTAATTTAAGCTGACTTTCTTTGTGCTCACAATTTCTTTTTTTCTTTTAGATATACCAATACATACAATCTAGGTTTTATCGATCACCTGAAGTGTTACTAGGAATACCTTATGACCTCGCGATAGACATGTGGAGTCTGGGTTGTATTTTAGTAGAAATGCATACAGGGGAACCTCTATTCAGCGGCGCCAATGAGGTAACATTATAAATATTCCTATTTTCCATTAAAATTTAATTTCTTTTCAAAGATTAAGCCATAGCAAGACTTTTTAATAACTGCTAAATTATTTCTGATAATTTATGCACTATTAATAGAAGCATACTAAAATATTTATTTCTTAATGTACTCAGATTGACCAAATGAACAAGATTGTGGAAGTGCTGGGCATGCCGCCGAAGCACATACTGGACCAAGCGCACAAGGCGCGGAAGTACTTTGATAAAGTCCCCACGGACGGCTCGTATGTACTAAAGAAATCCAAGGAAGGCAAAAAGTACAAGCCGCCAGGCACGAGGCGGCTGCACGATATCCTGGGTGTCGAAACGGGCGGTCCTGGTGGCAGGCGGCACGGTGAACCCGGCCACTCGATCTCCGACTACCTCAAGTTCAAGGATCTGATACTGAGGATGTTAGACTTCGATCCCAAGACAAGAGTCACGCCTTACTACGCGCTGCAGCACAACTTTTTCAAGAGGACGGCTGACGAGGGGACCAACACGAATATCGCCGCTGCCAATAGTGCCAACACCAGTCCGGCAGTCGTGTCGATGAGCCAGGACCACGGTGAGTTCGTTTGCATCAATCTTTCTACTATTTGTTTTTTTAAGTTTTAAAGAAACTAACTCTCTAAAAATAAATAAGACAGCTTTACTCGCTGGAAAATTCAGGATGCAGAGATATTTATAGAAAATTCGGAAAACGAAACCAAAAATTAAATTAAAAAGTAAACGCAAAGTATAATAATTTGGACTATTTTGTTTTAAAAGTCTTTCAGCTGAAACATCGAAAATAAGATGTAATTTAGTAAAAAAATCCTTCTGAATTTTCCAAATAATACAAGGTATTTTTAGAGGGAAGCATGCGACGTATTAACTCTTCGGATAGTTCTTGCTTTTAAAGATAAGACCGGAGTTTCTACGATCGTCATAATCATTTTTTCGATTTTTATTTCTAGAGGACAACACATTTACTTGAAAAGAACTGCCTCTATGTGCTTAATATCACTCATCATCTATTGTTCATCAAAAAATTTGACTTTTCTTTTTAGTCATGATGCCCTGGGAGCAAAAAAGATGTGTGGTATCGACAAGTTCTTATTTAGAACTCAATCGATACTCTTGTACTTTAATTTGATTCGTTTTTTCCACCTTTGCTATAAAAAGTACGTTTTTAATTTACAATAAGATTCATTTATAGAATTTTCAATCATTGTAAATATAAAAATAGGATTTAATAAGATTATCGATTTGAGTCGCTATCACAATCTGCTCAGCAAGTGGCTATTTGAAATCGAAAGTTTTATTTTGTGCAGAAAGTAAGAGGATTTTCTCATTACAGCAGTTCACTATCGAATTCAAAGCAATCATTATTGACATTTTCATCACCGCTAAGACCTTATTTTTATGCAATAATTTAGTTCCTGAAAAGAGTCTAATGTTATTTACAATCAAAAATTAAAAAAAAATGAAATAGTTGTTTTCAATACTATTGCGAAAATGTGAACGTGTGTCTGAGAGAAACGAGGGTGCAAAGTTTACACGAGGTTGAAATCACTTTTTGGCTCGAGTGCTGAGCAATATTTTTTGCACAATCTGTAGAAAGTTGCTTTAGGGCAATATCGAACTTTAAGCAAGGAGAGTCTAAAATGACATACTTATAAAATTTTAAAAATTGATTAATGAATTGTTATTTATAACATTGGACCCTTTGAAAACTTTTTACTTTGTTCTGCTTTTAAGAATTTTATGTTCTTCCTCTTTTTTTATGGCACGCCGCAATGTAGATCATTAGTTTTACTTGCTGGCGAGCAGTAACATTATCTTTCGTTCTTTTTGTTCTCTAATCTTAATTGTTTATTTTCTGCACAAATTAAACAATACTTGTTGTTGTTGTTGCCCGTAGATATGATGGGGGGACAGTACGTGGCTCGATGACTGTCGTATCCGCGGGGCGGCGACGACCTGTCCTAGGCCCCAACCCTAATCTTACTTACTAACATAAGTAAGTTCTGTCTAACAAACAAATCCTTAATTGCTGAGAAACTAACAAGACACCCCATAAATATGAAGTCTTTATTGTGTCCCATTGGCCTCGGATGTTATGCGCGAAGCCTTGCTTGTAAAATCCAAATTTTACTAAGATTACTCAAAACGCCAAGCAATGGATTGCTCTTTGTTTTGCCCAGAGCTTGGCTTTTTCAGTTTTTCTTTTCTAAATTGATCTTTCTGTATCTGTTGTATTAAATGAAATATTGGACAATAAATTATGGTTTTCTACTTCAAAAGAATAATCTGCATCGTGGAATATGTTTTTTTATCAGTGCAAAGCTGAACGTAAATGATAAATATTTAATGAAACAGATTTTTTTTTATAATAAAGATATATTCTATGATGATATTGGCTTTCTGCATCAACAGTAGACATGATTCACGTTATATTACGTTTTATATCCTCTGTTCACGCATGCTTTAGCAGCTTGTATTAAATTTTCATACGAAATGCATTAATTCAAATTATAGCATGTGGAATCTTTATATTAATAATCTCATCTCAGAAGGCTTTTCATATAACGTGATACTTAGTACACAATTGAAATCTGAGTCTGCTAAAAAATTACTCAATGCAAATTTAAATTTTAATCAATCAATATTGTGTAAATAATGAACTGCAATATCTAAGGTTATTTGCTCGCTAAATCACTTAAATTATGTGTCGTAAAAATGCATGTAAGCATTGAAACGCGTTGAAACCCTGTATCATACCATTGATAAACGTTTCAACATAAAGCAAGTACTTTCATCTTGTTATCTAAGAATATATTGAAATTAACATATTTTAAAAGAGACAATAGTTTTCTTTCATTTATTAGTACCCCTTTATCGATTTCCAAGCATGCTTCGAGAACGACTTATTACTTTTTAAAGGACGTATATGTTGTAAACTTATATATCATGTCTTTTTATATTCTCAATTTAAAAATTTAAGTTTCTTACCTTTATAATTACTTGTAAGTTGTTAATTTCTAAAATTTAATTTAAATTAAAGAAAATTTCAACAATATGAAAAAATTGTTGTTATTCAATTAAATATAATATAACTCAAATTGTGAATTTTATCAATATTAATTTTTTTATTTCTCTATCTATAAATGTTTTAAATTTAGTTCATATTTGCTACAGCATTTTTGAAAAGTATTTTATTTAATTTTTTTACGTTCTCTTGCACAAACGTAATAAAATATGTATCATTATACAGTTTTATTGTACAGTTTTTTCACATTGCATAAAACTCAATTTTTACTTTTAATAAAAATTTTAGAAAATTAATAGTTTTTTCTATATCCCTGTAGCTTTCCCATAGCAACGTATTCGTATATACATACCATATCGTTCTCGATGACCTTGGCGCGGTTTTTTTTCGTGGGTGAAACCACTATTGTCTACATCTCCTAGAATTAGTCTTAGTAACCCCACATCCGAAGACCCTGATGTTCATTACTTTTAGTATTTGAATTTTCCTTACGGATGAAACTGTAACTCTTCTAAGGACATTCGTTTTTACGTGATTGAACCAGTTGCCCAAATTTTATATATTTTTTTTCAACAAGCTAAGTTATTATCAATCAGTCAATAACTCTTCATATTAAAAATAAATTAATTTTTAAGTTAACAATGAGAAAGCCAAAGGAAAGCAACTGATTTAATTTACAAACTTTACGAGTTCCCGCAGAAGCTTAAAAAGTATTCTCCGTCAGGCTTCATTCTACAGCTTAAACTAATCCTTTGTTTTCTAATATTCTCCAGGACTGGTTAGCATGTCTGGTCAGGGCAGCAGCGGTAGCAGCGGCGGCGGTAACGGTGGCGTCGGTGGCACCGGCACGAGCCTCGGCAGCGGCGGCAGCAGCGGGAGCGCAGCCAGCGGTAGCGGCCTCGTGCAGACGGTACCACAGAGTAGCCTCAGCTCAGCCGGCGGCAGTAGCAGCTACCAGCCGATGGAGTGCGAGTCGACGCCGCGGCACTCGCTAGCCGCTGGCAGACGACCGACGCATGCGAGTGGCTCAGTGCCGGCGAGCTCGGCGCCCGCTTCCATTGACGGTACGAGTGCCAGCGGCAGCGGCTCCCTAATACAAAACTCTCTCAGCTCGTACAACAGCCTGATCCTTCCCAGCATTCCCCACCTGCCGGCAGCGATGATGGGCTCGCCGATGGCCGGCATCCACCACCATCATCCGCAGTCAAGTTACTACAATTATGCGGGCTACGGGCCCGTCGGTCCCGAGTCTCACCGCCAGGTGGTCGTGCCCTCGCAGGTCGTCGTAGCCGGCGGTAAGCAACGCTCCGATGCCGAGAGGGAAGATAGCCCCATGGTGGGAGTGTGTGTCCAGCAGAGCCCCGTCGCTATTCACTGATCCTCGTCGTCCTCGTCGTCGTATTCGTCGTAGTCACCTTCGACGTGAGTGACGATCGACGATAATTGAAGGAGTCGAACGAGCAGTTTGAGTGCCGCTACGATGGGCGCTGGCTTTTTTCCTTCAAGTCTTCTTCGAGAGACTCCTCAAGAGCCTTTTTGGCTGATCTACGTCTGTCAACACGCACGGTTCTTTCGATGCTTTTTAAGGATGACTGGATGATTATTTGACCTCCGGCGAATCTACGCTATGAGGTCACTCTTTCTCTTTCTCTCTCTCTCTTTCTCACGCTCTATCGATTATTTAGTGCAGATCCTTCGCGAGGAGCATTATTTTATATGTGTCGTTTTTGAAGCGGTTTTTGTGAAATGGACGATTTGTTAATGAATTTTTTGAGGATCTGTGTTTAGTAAATTGCACTGTTATTTGCAAAGAAGATTACATATAAAATGAACCTACTTGATTTTGTAAGCATATGATTATCAATTTAATTATAGATTTATCAAAATCATAAAACAAAATTTTGGTTGAATCGAAAGAATTTAGTGGTAACGCCCGCTAGATTCGATAAGTTACAATTCAACTCAATAACGAAACGATTAAAACGATTTTTCTCGATGACAACTGCCACTTATATTGAAAAGATTTCCCAAACAATTAGATAAATGAAAAAGAAAATGGAATGGCCGATAAAACGGTAGACCTCTGGATTACCCTCCGTAAGAATAGCCTTTTGAACTTCGCTTTCTTAATTCCTGATACAGCATCAACTTTATAAAAAAGCTGTATCGTTACGAAAAAAAAGACAATGTGAGAACGCGCGCGTGCGCCTCTATCGAAAGCAATGTGTGCGAATGTGTGCTTGCAAAGAAGCGATATAAAGGCTGACAATCACGACAACGAAGGATCGTAACCGAAGCTAATGAAGAAGAAGATAAAATGACCAAAGGGTGTTAACCTCTCTCTTCCTCGTGTTTCTTGACAACGGTCTTGAACATGCTAATCTTCCAAATGCAAAGGAAGGTTTTAATAAATGAAACAAAACGTCGATCGGCAGCTCTGAATCAAGACAAAGGAGTTAAATCGAAGAACGATCTGTACATGGAAGGTCATTCGTTCGTTATTTAATGCTAAAGTATATGTGTATATATATCAAAGCTGTTTATCTATATAAATATGTATATGTATATCAATAAATATATGTATACATATGTATAGATTTGGGCTGTACCATGCCGATCGGCGCAGTATACGATTTAGAAAACGTGTGAAGGAAGCCGGGAGGTGAAAAAAGCAGAGAAGAGAGAGAGAGATAAAGAGAGAAAGGGAGAGAGCCGAGTTACCTCGAGAGCACGGGTACACGGGGGATTACGGCCTAGTGTGCGAATGATACCCAGCCTGGCCTCTTTGGGTCCTGCCCGACAGACACTTAATTAAAATTAAATGAAAAAAAATAATAAAAAAAAATACATAAATAAAAAATGTAAGGACAAAGCAAATTAGTCGATAACGCGACAAGAGATACTTTTACCATATGAACTGTGTGGCCTAGAGAGGAAAAAAGTGATAATTACCTATTACTATTACATTAAATGAAGGGAAAATACAGATAAACAATGTAATCATGTACTCCGATAGAGTTTTATACACGATGTGACGAATGTAAAAGGTACATAGTGCGTATTCGCAGAAAAAAAAAGAGAATGATTGTTCTTTGTACAATACGTTTAGGCGAATGCAAATAAGAGTGCAGCTTTAGGGTCTTAACATGTAAGTGCAGAAATAATGAATGAGAGTAAGAGTACGCGTGTGTGAGAGAAGCAATGAGAATATGCGTGCTTGCGAATAAAAAAGAGAGAAAAGAAAGGAAGAGATATTAATTTGACTCTTTTATTTACTTCGGATTCGACGAGGCGTTGGATGTGTGCATAAAACACGCTGAGCGGCGCAAATTCCAGTTTGTTGCTTACAGGGACTTGAAGCAAACTTGAGAGTCTTTGCGCGACTTAACAATACATATTTATATATAAAGTATTGATAAGAAAGTTGAACTGTAAACGCTAAGAATCATCATGAATGATATAATCATATGAGAAAAACTAGGTACTTTGTAATAAAACAGTACATGCGTATCACAAGTACATGCGGTCCCAACGTCGTTATTGATTTTTGCCGTTTTTGTTTTTTCCTCTTTTTATTATTATTGTATACCAATTTTGCTCAGCTTACTAAACTTAACTTGACAAGTTTAAGGGAATGCGAAACGGAAGTGAGCTCCACGAATTTTTTAGATACTGCTTTTTTCAAGAAACAAATGAAACACGTACTGAAATATAGAAAAACACTGAAACTAGTTAAGATATTCAATATGTAGACTGAACAAGTGTTTATTAAGATAATAGAAGTGATTTTCGTTTGCAAGTATTGTTATGAAACATCAACAATCTGTTGATATTATTTACGCGTTGATTATACAGCTAACGTTTTAAAAATGCAATTCCTTTTTTAATACCTACATGATAAAGACTGCTAAAGCATTTGCTATATAATGAACGTGTACTTAAAGTCTGTGGATAAGTAACTTAATAATACTGTAAACGAAAATGTAGAAATTTTAATAGCCATTATTCATTTAGCTGAAATATTGTAATTTTCAAGTGTATAGTTTCTTTTTGGAATAGAATGATTTACACAATTTATATTTAAAATGAAGAATTTTCAACAGAAATTTTTAAGAATGACGAACATTATAAAGTAAATTCTTGCAGTAAAGAAAAATGTTGGAAGTCTTTCCTCGCATTCTTGCGTCGTATTCGCGTATCGGTTTGGCTGTCGATGCATTCGAAGCGACTGTGAGCGCGAAACCAATGCATTTCATCCAGCTTGTTAAAAGGCTTGGAATATAATAAAAAAAGAATTTCATCGATCATTTAGCTCGTAAACGACGAATTTCGTTGGAGTACGTACAGATTTTTCAAGTTATTTATATATTTTTATATCGCAGTGTCGACAACGTGTAAATGTATATTTCTATGCCCCTCCTCCATATGACGTCAGGTATGCGACCGTTGAAAGCCTTTCTAGGATCAGTGAATTTTGTTGGATATCTGCGTCGTGTGCTAATATGTACTTTTTACCTCGCGTTGAGATCGGTTATTAAACTCAACGGTGAATTTTGAAAGTTATAATAACTAAATATCGAATCTGCCGCAGCCAAACGGATAGAAGTTGAGCATGCGAAACGAGTGAATATAAAAACTGATGCATATTAAGCACATTTAAATGAAGAAAAAGTATCACGAGGTCTCTTGACAAGTGCGAGTGATGCTCAGAGTTTTCTGTGATAAATTCTGACATTCTCAATGAGAAGTAAATAAAGAGAATAAAAGTAAAATAGGAAATAATCTCTATGGAACGGCAAAAATCAGTACGCTTTTTTTGAGAGAAGCAAAGAAAGCGCTAACACACAAATAGATAATGTATGATTTTGAATGAACCCTCTTCCAAGTCTCTCTGTTACATTCTGTACACGAAAGTTTTCACGATCAATGTAGGCCAAAATGGCTTATAATATGACAGGATTAGCTTTATTTTGAAGAAAAAATAGAGACGTTTGACGTACGAAAAATGTTTTCTCGAAAAAAATAAAAGCAGATTGCAAATATTGACGAATCACGGTGGCGACTTTCGAGTACAGAGTTACCTTTGACGATGCATCGAGGCATTTTGTTCTTTATTTCATTTTTTTCACATGACGATCGTTAATGTTCGAAATTAATTGTTATCATTTAATAACATCGTTCTGTCATTGATTTAAGACTATCAATTTTAGAAAATTGTACAAGAGGACCTAGATGATTATCAATAGAAATATTGATTTTACAATAAATTTCAATTAAAATTGTGCATATTTAAAAGTCACATCTCTATTACCAAATAATTTAAGTTTACTCATTTTCATCAGCGCAAAAATTCTGCTTTATTATAATTGTAAATTTTTAAAAACTATATATATGTTGAGAAATAAGGCAGTTAGCTATCATTAAAAATCAATATTTGTTGTGCTAGTTTTTCATCAAGGTCCTCTTTGAAATAACATTTAGGGACAATTTCTTTTGTGGCTGAGAATTTATAACGACTGCAAATTTAAAAGTTAGGGCCGATTTTGGGGTTTTGAGAAACCAATGTTAGTTCGTAATTGTAAAAATTATTAATAAAAAATTGCGTTTTGTTTTTCTATTTTCAACATGCACGTCGTTCCTGGACGATCCTGGATAACTCCGGAGACTTTCGCCACTCAACAACAATTGACCCTTAATACTGAGTATTTAAGCCAATTAGCAAATGACAGAATTGTACACATTACATAGTATAAGAATCAGCAATACATGCTCCAAAAAATTATACATTACTATTTATTCATGTTTGTTTCAATAATTTTATTTTTTTTTGTTAATAATTTAGCATACGAAATTTATTAGTGCATGATGCTAATGTTATGGAATCAAAAGATGCTTACAATATAACTTAAATAGATCTATTATTTTTATTTTTACGTATCTATTCATTATTTTTATTTTGATGCATCTTTTTCGTTTGTGAATTAATATCTTAAAAGCAGTTTAGAGACTTCCAACAAATGTCGTGACCATGTAAGATCTCTACCTATACCTAAGTATTTTAGACGTATGTTAAATTATTCAATCAAAATTTGTTGGATGCATAATCGTAAAATTAGAAGATAAAAAATTATTAACAAATTAATTGTTTAAAAAGTTGTGTCGATAGTAAGCATCGTAATAAATTAAGCTAATTTGAAAATTTAATTTAAAATTACGATCTTTTTTATTCTATAATCGTTTTGTTGCTCTCAATAGTATTTGCGATACGACCGCTAGAAGCTTTTCAGGGGCATAAGATCTGTAAACCAAGTGCCTGAGTAGCTTTGATCGATTATTTTTCGAATATTATTTAGAATAGCAAATTATTCACTGTAGTTTTAACAGTTAATTTGTTAAATACTTTTTACCTTCCAATTTCACGATTAAACGCCAACAAAATACAGATTCAGTTAATTCAATATATATTTAAGAAACTTATATCAAAGTTGGAACCTAAGATGATCAGAGCAGATGTTGGTAGCCGCTATACTAATATTATAACAGGATTCAGCTAATTCACTAAAAAAAAGGATAAGAACTGCTAATTAAGAATAATGAAACTTTTTGAAGCATGTATTAACTGAAATAACATAAGTTTCCTAAAGTCATGTGTAAAAACATTGTGTTCAGAAGAAATATACTACAATAACGACTGATAAAATGCCTGCAAAGTGGCGAGCAAGCGTCCATCGAGGAACATTATTATATTCGAGCGGAAATACTCGTCTCGATCGTCAATTGGGCGCCACCAATCGGAGCATATGAGGAATGAATGAGAATAAGAAAAAAATAAAGCGCTAACATTTAAGGAACAAAAACCAACCGACTTATTAAAATAATACAATGAGAAAATTATAAAGAAAAAAGATGCGAAAAACCATGAACTCCATATGAGACAAAGAAATTGTATCTAACCTGTATACATTGTCATATTATTATTAATATTATACATAATATTGTAATTGAAAATTTGAAACAATATTACATAAGGTTAATAATAAACAAATGCATCTCTACTATTGACTCCTTCCTTGATAATATTAGAATTATTTTTAACTTTTATAAGTAAAAACTTGAAATTGCATATAAAACATTTTTTAAATTATTTTTTTATGTTTGAAATTATTTTAATTAAAGTCACATTGTCAGTCATCAAAATGTCATTAAAATATAACTTTTGTTTTAAATAATTCATTTTAGTTACTGTTTTTTAATATACTTTTTTAAATTAATTATTAACACATATATTTTTAATAATATAAGTATTTCAATATTTCTTTAATGACAAAAAATGGTAACAGAGTAACTGAACATGTGCACAAAATGAGTTTAATTAGAAAAAATGCATGTAGTCTAAATGAATATATATATATATATATTTATATGTTTTAGTTTAAAATGGAAGCTTTAAAAAAAGTTTTTTAGTTTTATTTTTCTCTTTAATTTTATCAAAGTTAGTATTAAAACTTTCATCTATAATATTTGTTTGCAAAAATTGATACGAAATTTTTATAATTCTCAACAATTACGATGGGCCGTTGACAAAATATAATTGTACTACAATTTTAGCAAGAATTTTGTATGTACAATCTAAATATTATTATGATTGGTGTTTTCAATGACCTTTGGTAAATTTAACATAAGGCTCCGTCTGCAATCCGTTACGTTGATCAAGTTTCTTAATTAAATTATACTTTAACTCTACAATATATACGTTTCTTTTAGTTTTATTCTTGGCCACATTATTTGATTTTAAAAATATTTTGTATCACTGCGTCTCAGGATAAAAAAAGTGAGCGAACGAGACGAAAAATCAATACTTGTTCCATT
>JAPYZB010001737.1:0-13570 GCA_030522745.1 Eupelmus kiefferi | reverse complement strand
AAAAAAAGTTTCTTTAATTAAAATTAAAGAGAAAAAAAATTTATTTCTATATTTAAATTTGATTATTTTTTCAGGTTTAAACTGAGTCCTGAGCCCTTATATAATTGAATGAAGTATTTAATTTCTTTATGTATGGATAAAATGATTATTTTTACTTATAATTTTTTATGGGAGTTAAATGAATTTCCATTCTCATATATTTCGTATGTGTGTATGTTATTAGATTGAATTTGATTTGATAAGAGAATGAGAGAGCGGTGAGTTTGACCCCTACCCTTTGTCTACCTTTTGGCGGCTCGATAGCTTCGGGTAGCACTTGTTCGCACTCTTTCGTCAAATCGAAGTCCTGCTGATTGATGCAAAGAGCAGGATGTTCTTCCACCAGCTCTGATAAATTAACATTTCTGGCTATAAGTTGATTTACCAACTTAGACTTTTTTAATTAAGTTGGTAAATTGATAAAGTAGTTAGAAATGTTAATGAGTATTTAATTAAATAGTTGTTTTTCTTTTCATTGTTATTATTTTCTTAAGGGGGTCCGATACTCAATTAACAATTCAAATTTCGCGCCTAAAATGAGCAGACGAAAAATCAACTATTTTGCTTATAACAAACAATAAAAATTAAATTACGATAAACGACAAAATAGTTGCCTTCCGTTATGCAATTATCTACTATTTTACAAAGTTTCAAGTTTCTATTACAATACCACGGCAAGAAAAGCTTGAATAATAATAATTTTTACATTATCCAAGCTTTTTTCGTAATGGTATTGTAATATAAACTTAAAACTTTGTAGAATGGTAGATAATTACATAACGAAGGGCAACGATTTCGTCGTTTATCGTAATTTAATTTTTATTGTTTGTTATAAGCGAAATAGTTGATTTTTCGTCTGATAAATTCTGGCGCGTTATTTGAATTTTTCGGACGCCGTTAATAAACAAATTGGATTCACATAAAATAGAAGATTATGAATTTTCTTTAACAAACCTATTACTCTACCCCTGGGTCCAGCGAACTGGAATACAACTTTGGATCGAGAAATTACAAAGGAAAACAGCCAAAATTGTAAAGACCAATTGTAGGTATTAAAAAAAAAAAAAATAAAATTACCGCAAAACTTGAACACTTCCATAGATCATGTCCAGGTATTAGATGGACCCCTAGATAGACGGTAACGTTATATAGAGGAAAATACGGTATAAAACGTCTATTAGTTTTAAAGTTAATAAAAAATGGACCATATATTCATAAAACAATAGAACCATCAAAAGCGTGCGAGACGGAGAAACAGAGAAAGAAGTGGTTACACTTTAATATAATACTAGCCTTAAATCCTCGCTCGTTAACACTCACTTGGATTGATTATTATTTTTTTAAAAACATTTTAACCGATTAATGTACTCTGTATAATACTGCATAATTTTGAAATTTTAAAAAATAAATTTTTATAAATAGTTTTTTCTGGAATTCCTAAAATACTTGTTTAACGTTATTGGTTTAAGAGTTATTTGTGAATAATTACAAATTTCTTTATTAATATGTACACGTTACGTGTAAATATACATATATGTGCGTACACACACTGCAAAGAATATTATTCCAAACATGTATCAGAATCGCAACTATATTAATTTTACCACAAACATGAAGACCGAAATCATAAATCGTATGGTAAGTTAAATAAGTTTCATAATAAAATTTATATAATAATAACTAATTATAATAACGTCTTTTTAATTATATTTGTTACTTAATCTAATAATACAGTACTATTACTGTATTGTAACGCTAAAGCTGTTTGGGTTATTTAATAATTATTATATTTCAAAAAGTCACTTCAACAAATAAAACTATATTGACAAATTTATTTAAAAAACAGTAAGTACAATAAACTTCAATGGGCGCCAGCCAATATAGTATCAACTCGCAACGTCAATGAGACTATTTTTTTTCTCTCCCACGAGTTCCGATAAAATTCTCGTTAGTGAAAACTCCCTACTCCGAAAACGCACACCTTATAAACATTAAAAACGCAAACGCTCAATAGGGAAACGGGTCTCGAAAAGGCTCAAAAGTTACTTATCATATCACGAATGTAACGACACAATATGAATTTCACACTCGTGATGCCATATTGACGACCAGCCCGACGCGCACGCACTTTGGAGAGAGATGGAAAAGGGAAAAATTCTGTGTGCAACTAGCCAAACTACTCCTGTCGACCCTCTACTTGCAGTCTCCACAAAACACCGTTCGCTGCACCAATCTCCTCACAAAATATCTACTCCAAACAATCTAAACGCATTTTGGTGGTCGCATAAGCCGTCTCGATCGTTGCGCTCCTCGCCAAGAAGTATCGAGCACACCTCATCTCGCTGTTAAAAGGGCGTTAATAATTCTTGAAAGCGCGCGCATGCGCATTAACGGTCACGCTCGATTTATCTCTCAAGCAGAAGCACCGCGACTAACTACACCGTCGGTAACTGCTACTCTCTATATCGCTTTCTCTCTCTATCGCGCGAGACTGTTTACATGTGCTTGTGGACTCAAAAGGATCTTCTTCCCGGGACTTCTAAGACAACCACAATCGGGAACTCTGCAGGACTCTTTACAAGATGCAGTATAACTTCTCTTCAGAAATTTTTAAGAGGTAAACCAAAAACGTTTCATAACCTATAAGCTGTCAAGCTAAATAAACTTCTCTTTCTTCTAGGTCCAATAAGTTGTAGGGAACGGTGTCAGTGTCTCTAAGGATTTCACATCAGGTATCTTCTTTACAAAGTTACTTATTTATTTATGTTTTGAAAGTGCGTTTCTGGGGCGCATGCACAACATCCATAGCCAGCCTGTCTCCTTCTGCAGCTATCCACGGCACGTCCCTCTTTACCAGTTAGGCATTGCTGATGCTACTTTCCATGATATTCCTGATAAACTCTGCATCAGTATGGACGTTCGAACACTCCAGGATATGCTGCACATTCGGATACCACCTCCAACAACG
This sequence comes from Eupelmus kiefferi, assembly GCA_030522745.1. NCBI lineage: Eukaryota > Metazoa > Arthropoda > Insecta > Hymenoptera > Eupelmidae > Eupelmus > Eupelmus kiefferi. The sequence goes on along the minus strand of JAPYZB010001737.1, from coordinate 10,563 downwards.
CTACCTGACTTTTTTTTTGCCAGCTTCAAGATTTGAAATTTAACAAAGTACTAGTGACTCTAAGGATAATAGTGAACAGTGTAACATAGTGAAGGGAAAAGGGAATAAGTTATAATTATTTTATAGGACTCAAGGTTGGGATCAAGAACTAGTGCGCTAAACTTTTAAGTGTAGTTTTGAGATTATTGTATCTCTATAGGCATGTGCGTTTCTAGGTAGGCAGTCCTCGCTTATGAGAGGCCATTACAGCTAAGATGCATATTTTTATGTGCTAGCTGTGACTTCTCAGCGAGGTTCTTAGATCTAGATTTTCAATAGTTACTTACATAGGTAGAAATTTATTGTGCAATTCTATTTACCATGTCACAAACTCCCCATCTCCATAGTTTAATTATACGGCGCATCACAAATAATTAATCTAATAAAAATAAAATCTAATCAATTACAAATAAAACGCGCTGTGGAGATCGGAAGGGCAAGGGTAATAATACATAAAATAGAAAAAACGCTAAATCTCATCCTAATTCCTACTTGCTATGATAACCTTACCGCAATAATGTAATTCTTAACGATAAGTGGCTGTACACCTTTAAATAATTTCGCTTTTCATAATTTTCTTCGTTTGATTATTTATTCTTCCTTCCCTCTCATTATTGGATGGAGTATTAATTGGACTTTTATCAGTCGACGCTTTGATCTAGGATTAATCTCATTCATTAGTACATGACTTACGCTTACAAGTTTTAATATATTCTAACCTACGCCAGAGTTGCCATATTTAAGTTTATTTTTCATTGTAAGTATGTAAATAGACAAAAAAATGAATGAAATAAATAAAAAAATAAATGAAATAATTAAAAAAAATTTTGGCTAGCATGGCGACATATCTCTAACGCACTGACTTAACCTTCATTAGTACTACTCTACTCAGTCAAGAATCTATATATCACAGACGGATATCAAAATAGTACTATTCAGACTAACAATATTTTTAACTCTAATTATTTAGTTCACTGGTCACACAAGCAACATTTGTAGGGTTATTTAAAAGATATGCAAGTCGACAGCCGCAGGACTACGCTCCCAATTCCAGACGATAAACTTTATAAACGAAACGATTACTCATTCTTATAACATTATACCAAGAGTCCACTATCTGTGAACAAGTGTACCCTCCCCAACCATCAACCTACATTTTTATTAACGGGAACTTTATTCGCAAAAATGAAGAAGACTAATTACAAAATAAAATCTTTGGATTCGCTGGAATCTACAGGAAAATTAACAAAACTCATGGGACTTAATAATGGTTGATCATCATAGGTTAAAATGGAACGATATGGAATCAAAGGACTCAAAAGTAAAGCTACAGATTATAGGGCTCAAATGGGAAATTAATAACTTACAGGACTAATAAGGGGGACGTAGGGAGTCGACAGAGAAATGATATGAAATTATAGGACTCAACAGGGAAATGATATGAAATCATAGGACTCAACAGAGATATATTCAAAAATTATTTGGCCCAAAAGAAATTCAGGGGGATCACAGGACTAAAAAGGAAACTAAAGAATTATAGGGTAATGGAATTGGAAAGTTGTAAGGCTCAAAAGGGAAATCTCCATTGACTAAAGCTATACCCGGCACTTCCTGCAGTACTGCAGTCTCCATGCTTCTTGTCAATACCTACACTCGGTTACATTTACGTCCTGCAGACCGCAGCGCCTACAAAACTTCTTAAGAGGCTCCGGGTACCTCAAACACCAATGGGCACCAACAGTACCACAATTCCAGCATTCATGGGAAAGGGCCGCCGCCGATGCACCACTACTAGCCTCAGCGCCAGAAGCCGCCACTACAGTCCGCGCCGAGGAAGGTCAATCAGATGGACGGAAAATGCGAAGGGACATAAGGGAAGGGATAGAAGGTTCAGTGACAATTTGGGCATAGGCTCGGGTCTTCGCCAATCCAGACCTCCGTGCCCAAGGCTGCTTGGGAATAGTCCCCGTTCTTAGTTTAGAAGGAGCGCCTGTGCTCGTGGGTTAAAGAGAACGCAGCGGGGAAAAGGAAGGGATCACCGGGGCCTTAGGAAGGGACAAACAAGAAAAAGAGGGAACATGACCCAGAGGGGCCAACGCTGGGAGACTCCTTGCCGTACTTGCTCTCAAGTGCTCGGATGATTGATCGGAGGAAAGAGTAAACTGTATGCTCTTTTGAGCTTTAAATTCTAAATTTAATAGGGACTCACTACCCTACTCAGCGCAAGCCGGGGCAGCATGACGATGTCCCCTTCGGCAACCTCGGTCTCCCCCCCCCCGACCCCTCATCGTCACCACCCCCTCCTCCTGACGAATTCTTTGGGGGTCTTTCACGGGGTCTTCCGGTGGCAGGGACTTCTCCTTTAGCAACGGGGAAGACCCGTACCGTTCGGTCTCCCCCATCCCTCCGAACCTTGGAAAGTCTCCCTAGATGCTTTCGGAATCCTTCGTTCCCCCCGGCGTCAGGTCGAGAGGGGACGACGACTCCTCCCGAACAATCGCCTTGATCTCCACTGGATGGAGCTCCGACTCAGAGCTCTTATTTTCCAGGGACCTCTCTGTCGGCAAAGGTGGAGCTTTTTCCCTTTGCAGCTCCTTCACTGCCTCTTCGGACCTTGAGAGGTCTCCCTCGACATATTCGAGCTCCCCCAACCCCACCATCAACGGCATCCGAGATGTCTCTCCCTGTCGCAGGGGCCGCAGCAAGCCACTGCAAGACCGACCCCCTCTCGGAGCCGTTATCCGACCGCCGCACTTTATTCTCTGGGCCAGGATGGTCGTCAGCCAATCCGGCCGGTGCTTGGTGACTGCTCCCCGAATAATTCGCTCCATTAAGTACCTGTAATAGAGAATTGGGGCTTAAGGGACACTCTATAGGGACCTCTTTGTCTACTGATAATGTATTTTTCCGACCGCGAGGCGCAATATACTTATTTAAGTCCGAAATATGCACCTTACTCGTCTTTCCAGATGCTACATCCTCTAACTCATACACTACTGGCGATATTAGTTAGCTGTGAAATTCTGAGCCGCGGAAAAAAGAACATGATTCTTTCTCCAAACTAAATCTCCCTCTGAAAACTCTACATCTCTCTTACCATGATTATAATATTTAACTTATTTTGCACTAACATTCTCCAATTGTCTTTCAATAAGATAGTGCAGATCCGGAAAACGACGCATCCTTTGGGACCACACTTTAGGATCTTGGGATTAAATAGGTTCGGAATTCTTTAGTTGCTTGCGTAGGGATTCCACAGGCAAGGATTGCCTACCAAAACTTAAAAAGGCAGGGGATACTTTAGTAGATGAATGTTCTATATTATTCAGGGCGAAGCTAAATTCTCTAAGGTGCAGATCCCAATCTTTGTGATCCTCCTTTACAAAAATCGAAATCATACTTTTAAGGTTGTATTTTATTCGCTCTACAGGGTTAGATTGAGCATGATACGAGGGAATAGTTGTTTGTGCAATACCAAACTCAGTCAATCGCGATGACATCAGCCTACTAAAGAATTATTTACCATTATTGGTTAATAAATACTATGGATACCCCCACCGATGGACTAATTCTTCTAACCCCTTGATTACATTCGTTTCATCGGCTTTTCGTAAAGAGATTAATTTCACGTATTTAGTAAAGACATCCTGAAACACTAAGACATAGCGATTCTGACTTTTGCTAGGTGGTAACGGTCGCATGATATCCGCTGCTACTACCGACCGGGGTTCCTTTTTATTACGCTCACCCAATAGTCCTGCCGGAGCCTGATGTGATACCTTATGCTGCTGATATTCCCTACTCGATTTCACATAACATGCCGCATCGTAATAATATCCAGGCCAATAATACGTGCTAGTTATTCTCGCGAAGGTTTTTTCTATGCCTAGGTGACCAATTTAAGGGGGATTATGGGATTCAAAAAGTACTTTCTCTCGATTTGGTTAGGGTAATACTAATCTTCATGCATCTAATTTAGATATAATTGGATCTATAATATGGTTAGGATAAAGATAATACAGCAAATTATCTCTGATGCACTATCGAGGGTATTGATGTGGAAATTTTCGAATATCATTGTTACGTGACGTAAATTAAGATATATAGTAATATAAATTAAAAACCAAAATTATAAAACTAATTGAAACCGGAGTTGTTTAAGGCCATTAGTCATCAGTGTCAATGACCGTGGCAACATTGACTTTTCTAAAAATGCAGAGGTTTCAGCGCGCACGTTTAAACATCCAATCACGTCAGGATGAAACCGATCCTGCGTGATCACGAGGCGACCAACGCGAGCTGCAAAATCTGCAGTTTTAGGGAAAAGTTAAGAGAGAGGGGACGGAAAAAGTAACAATATAAAATACGAAGACTCCCCAATTGCGAAGCAGCCGTGTACCCGTGTGTTTGGACCATGTGTTAAGACCGTGTGTTAGACCGTGTTTCATTCAAAACGTTTGAATTACATTGAAATAATTTCTTTTTTTAAAGTTTTGCGCAGTTCTTAGAATTTATATTAAATTTTTTATCCACGGTTTTACTTTAAATTATATTTTACGTCCAGAGAATATAAATAAAAAGAAAAGAAAAGGATAAACTAATTGTTTCTTTCATTAAACGTTAAACCCTCGCCTACATAAGCAAAGCAAAGGTGCACAGCCAGCGAGAAGTGGTGCAGATATATCTCCGTAAAACCAGGTTTGTAAACAAATTTCATTTCTATCATTTTCATAGCGATAAATATATTTTACTATAAGGGAATTTGAGAGTGTTGGTCCCCGGGTATTCAATTCTTGGACTAGTACTAAATTCATACACGCGCTATCTCTCTCTCGTCATTCGCGGCGTACTAGGAGTTTTTGCGCGGAAAAAAAATTTGCGATTCCCCGTCGCGCTCGGGCCTGTATTATATAGGACGGACTCTCGAGGTCTCTGCATAATAAATATTAATTGATGCTAAGTAACTATCGGTTACTTAACAATCATTTACGCGAGTGTTATACCATACATTCATTTTAATTCTACCTAATGAAAACACAAAAGAATTCTCACAAGCTCGATATAACGCGTCCGGCACCTTATGTTCCGCTCCTTTTCTATATACGAACTCTATGTCATAAGCACTCAAAGCCGTCTTCCATCTTGCTAACCGACCAGTTGGATCCTTCAGACTATTTAACCGTAATAAACTATAGTGATCCGTAATTACTCGAAATTGTTCTCCCAACCAGTAGCCACGCAATCTATCTACTGCCCATAAAACTGCTAGACATTCCACATTCTTTATACAACCGGAATACCAACCAATCACTCCTAAAAATTGACATAATTGGCGTAAATTAGTAGGAGCTGGATACTCTAAGATATGACGAACTTTATCCTTATCAGTTTGCAATCCTTCCTCGCTGAAGGGGACAAGCTGGTGTTTATTGCTGAAAACATAAACAGTAAATTAAAAATAAACATTATAAGGATTTAATTAATTTACTTTTGTTATAAAAATCTTTATTTATTTACCTAACTTTTTAGCCCTTACAAACTCAAATATTATCATAATTTCGATAATAATACCTAATCAAAGTTTAAAGCTTAAAAATCACCAGTCGTAGACTTTTAGTAATTTATTAAATTTTTCCTGGTTTTCGAAACAAAAATCTGTATTTTTATGAAAAAAGAGTTCACTTAAACGCAGAATCTCTGAAAAAAATAATTTTTTTTTAAAATTCTGTAAAGAATATGATTATCTACAGATTATTTAAATATTTTTTTAAACAATTATCATTATATAATTTATTTATCTTACCTTTTCAAAAATCTGTTTCGCTTAGGTAGACTGTTTTGTAATTTCAAGAAACTTTGCAAGATTTCCGCTTCCTTCGTTGAAAAATGTATTTGCAACTCTGCGGGGCAGGTGTTTCAATCTTCAAAAAATAAACTGTGAGAAAAAGAGGTTTAAAGTTATACAACAATCTCAAACTAAAAATTTGCAGAAATAGTTGTCTAATTTTTCCTAAAAATTTAGTTCAGTTCCATAAGGTTTGGCCTCGGACACTGCAAAAACACTTTGCAATCACCATCTCCAATATAATACTGATACTTAACTTGATGTTTTTCTTCTGAGCACTGAAACATTTCCAGAATACCATCCACTTTCATTTTGCCTGCACTTCCCTCATGATTTACTGGGTATTGTGGTTTGTGGTGTTCAAACCACTCTTGGTATTCTTCAGTCTGCTCTTTTCCATCCCATGAAGTATAAATCCTGCAATAACTGTTCTTAATGCTAACATCTATCTAATTTCTGGTATTATTTCCTACGGTGCTAGAAAATCCTTGGAGCGAAGAAAATCCTCTCTGTTACGGATCGATATTTCGTTAGTTACATTTTTTACAAGTAAGGCTATTATGTAAACCAGAAAATAAATAACTGAATGATTTGAATCGAAATGTAACTATGTACGTTCAATTATATGAGAAGATTCAGTTGGTAAAACAATTGACAGCCGTTGCGCGGCATGCAAATTTGTTATTATCAGTAGTATCGCTTTAACCTTAGAGACAAACAGATCACTTTAGAAAATATAAAAAAAATGTCGGCTTTAATTGAGTTGTTATGTTCTTTAATTTCTCTCCTGCGGTTACTTATGCTTGATGCAGGAACATTTTTGGTGTCGAAAACCGGGAATATATACGCCGGAAAATATTAACGAAAGAGACATCTGCAGAGGTATGTTATGAAGAATTTTACCAGAGCTGACAGTGTTTTGAAGAAGGATGTCCATTCAATATTGGCTCAGAAGTGTTGGTGTTTGTGTTTTCTGACATTTCTGGTTGGCAGACTTCAAGTCTCGCGTGTCTTAACGAGTCGCGAGGACAATGGTAATGTTTTTTATATTGTTTTAATAAATTTCAACGGCCCTTCAGCCTTGTAAAGTCGAAAAGGGAAAAGCCAGCTTATTAAAGGCATACTAATTGATAATTTGAAAACGAGAAAAGAAAATATGTAGTGCGATGTCCCTTTTTTGAGGTAACTAGAAATATTTTTTACATCTCTTTTTATTTTTTAAGAGCATAACCTAACAAGATTAGAAAAGCGAATCATACAGTCTACTTTTAACCTAAATCATTTACTGTATTTGATTAAAACTTTACTTTGCTATCGTCTTTTCTGTATTAAGATATCAGCGATCGATTGTCACACGCTTTGTGAGACGCTTTATGCAGTGCCAGATGAGCGCTTTATGTCATCGAGTTTTCTTGGCATACATCAGCGCGATGATAGGTCTTCATCAGCAACACTGCGAGGTTCATCAAGCTGCAGCGACAAAACTTCATCGGTTCCGTGTACTTGTAGATCCTCGATTAGCAGCATTCGTCCGCTTCTTTCGACTATCTGCTGTAGCGCAAAGGCACGTACCACCGTCACCAGTGTCAGCGGATACGACTCAACTGCAACAGCACGACAACCGTTTGTAACAGGACAGAGACACGCACCCTCTCCCTAGTTGGCAGCGACTGCACCAGCAAGAGAGCCTCGGTTTCGGCCAACGGCAGTGGGGAGAAGCACGATGCGTCAGACTTCAGCAGCGGCAGCGCGATCACGCATCACTTTTCTTTTTCAGCCACCACCAACTACTTCTTTGTCTGCGAGATTCTGCATGTCGTTCCTGCTAGCTTCATCAGTGTATATCGGCACGTCGTTCCTACAAGCTGCGTCTGCGGGTGGCTGCGTGCCGTTCCTTCGAACTGCAACAGTGTGTTATTTGCGCAACGTCTCTGCGAGCTGCGTCTTCATCTACCGGCTTGCCGTTCCTGCAAGCTGTACCTGCTCAAGGACTCTACGAGCTGTATGAGCGCGCTATTTCTGAGAGCTGCATCTGCATGTACCAACTCGCCGTTCCAGCAAGCTGCATCAGCGCGTGTTTACGCGTCGCCCCAAGGAGCTGCACCAGTGCGTGTCTACGCACCGATCTTACCAGCTACATCTGCATGTATCAGCTCGCCGTTCCTGCGAGCTGCTCCAGCGCGTATTAGCGCACCGTTCCTGAGAGCTGCATCTGCGTGGGCCAGCACAATATTCATAAGATCTGCATCAGCACCTGTCTGCGCGCCGTTCGTGCGAGCTACATCAGCGTGCGTCAGCACACCTTTCCTACTAGGTGCCTGAGCGTATATTAGCACAACGTTCTCGCGGGCTTTCTGAGTACTGCGCCCGCGAGTCAACAATATCTTGTAACGTTAACTTGATTCTCTGTCAGAAAAGGGATAGTTTTAGCGTAATATCTTTATAAGCGAAGTCACAGTTCCTGGCGAAGGTTTTCGCATGGAGTTTTTCCCTTTGTCACAGGCATCAGCCTGGGCAAATGAAGGAACAGTGGAAGATTCGCTAATACGATGTAGCGAATTAAAGGTTATGAAATCTTTATCGTTAAGTGTTTATGGAGATCTTGCGAATAATTGTTGCACAGTTGAAAAGTAAACTTATTTATATTTAAAATTGAATTGTAATACTGTATTAGTAAAGTAATCGATATAACTATCGCAAAAACATAATGCGAGCGAACGACGTTTATGATTTCGCCTGTTAGAAGTCTGAAACGTATAATTTCATTTTTATACTTGAGAATATTCTAGTTACTACAGATATTAGATAGATAGATAAACAGATATTATTCAAAATAAATTTATAATATATGGAATAAGTTTGAGGTTTAACATCAATAAAAGAATAGTGATTGAGACAAAGTTGATCTTAATCTTAGTACATATTAGAATAATATTATAATTGCTTTTCCAAAATATTAATTTGGATAATATGATTTAAATTAAAATATCCATGTTCTGAAATTCGAAAAAATATTAAACTTTAATTTCGAACAAAATTTAAATTAAAGCTTCTTAGATGATTCATTGCACATTTGGAAAATGTTGGTAAAATGTAAGGCAAACAAATGACGTTTGTGATTTCGCTTTTCAGAAATCTATAACGTATAACTTCATATTGTGTAATTACCAATCCAATCATTTCAACGAAAATAGTTTGAAGTATATATGAATATATGTAAGAAGGGAACCAAAAAACTAAAATAATAATAGAAAAGGAATCATTTGACTTATTACACAAAATCATATGTTAAATTAAAATATTGAATTTTTAGACTGTACTAAGGTTTATGTTTTTTCTTCCATTTTCGACTTTGCATATAAATGACGTATCTGATTTCAAAATTCGAAATCAGTAACGTATAAATGCAGTTAATAAGATGTAGTTAATGAAATGAGAAAAACAAAAATAAAATTAATATAATCTAAAACGTATTGCATGGAGAAGTAGCTAGTAGTTTTTTAGCAGTAGAAAAATATAAAGAAAATTGGTAGTACCAGATATTCAGATCAAAGTTGACTTCTTAAAAAAAAAATTAATTTTGAGCCCTAAATAGTTAAATTGAAATTGTAACACGTTATTTTCGGCAAGAGAAATAGAGTGTAATTTGTTAAAATTTTGTCAACGAATAAAATGAACTAAGGAAATAGTTACTGTTTCGATGGACAGGACAGATCACAGAATAGTGAAAATAATACTGTTTCAATTTTTGTGAAGAATGTATTTCACATTTAAATTTAGTACGATCCTACCAAATAGCTAGGGCCCGAGCTAATTGGAATGGAAGTTTATTGACTTTGATTTGCCTATACTAGCTCACATGCCGCATGCACGGGCAACAAAAGGTTGTTCCGGGCCGCATTTTATTCTCCGTCGGTGACGACCGGGTAAAGACGTTCTAGGGAACGTGCGGAGGATCACGGGATAGCATAGGATAAATACATAGCTGTAGACGGTTGGCTACCGAGTAGGTGATCTGTTGTCGCAAGCAAGACTGATAAGTCAGAATGCAAGACCATTGGCCAGTGATTCAAATCACTTCAAAACGTTGTTAGAAAGTGAAACGAATCCAGAATAAATTTGATTAGAAAATTGTTATTGGGCTAAAGTTAACCCATAATCAAACGATATTAACATGTGTGATTTAGTAGTAATGGTCTGCGGAATTTATTAGTGCTTAAAAGGAAATTGTTCTAATTAAGTTAGCGTTCATGTTGAAGAAAAATAAATTGATTAATTTATAAAATCGATAAATGTATGATTTACGCTATTCTGACAAGGGCCAATTATAAAGTGATTGGTAAATTTTTTCTGGGACAGTGTTTACTCTTGACTAAACTCTGTGGACTGGGCCGAAACAGTAATTATGTTGAAGTAATAAAATTGATTGATATACAGATTAGCTATTGAGCAGTAAACGACATAATTTTGTAAAATTTAATAAATTTATTAAATACTTGTTAGCATACAGTCTATTTTGGATAGTAAAATTTTCTCTTGCTGGAAATTAAAGTGTCTTAATCAACAGTAGAAAATATTAGGTAAAATACGAGTAACAATGTTTAATGCAATGTAATGACGTTTTCGATTTCAAATATAGAAATCTTTAACGTATAGTTGCAAATCTTCAAAGTGAAAGA
>JAPYZB010001736.1:0-13570 GCA_030522745.1 Eupelmus kiefferi | reverse complement strand
AAATTAATGGAAAATCATTGTTTGCGCGCTGTGAGAGATTATTGTTGCCTTGACCGTGTGCGGGCATTTTCCACCGTTATGTTATGCGTGTATGCCTGCTTGATGTTATTGTGCACGTGTTCCAGTGTTGCTGTGAGATTGGAATGGAGAAACTTGTAATTAGGATACGTGATTAAAAATGTTGTAGGATTGATTACGCACTTACCGTTTTATTTTTCTTTAGAATACTGTGACTAGTTTTATGCACATTATTATTCAGATATAATTAGAAAATGATATTTCTTAGTTATTTTAGTTTATAAATTTTACCGATTTATGGCCGTCGGATCGCTGCTAACCAAATGCGTATATGAACAATGGTATATCACAGTGTTTGTCATAACACAACAGTCAAACCTTTTAAGCATAAATAATTACGAAAAGAATACCTCTCTTTCTCCACTATGCGTTGTCTCAAACCCCTTCAAACCCCGCCCCACCTCAAAACAAAAACCATCTCAACTAACCCACTCTCTTCTCTAAATTCCAGATGCAGCCTGCGCAGGATCGCTAGGCACGAGGAGCCCGAGTTCAGCAACGCCAGCATCCTGAACAGCATGGAGAAATTCGTGCGCACCGTCAACGAGATGGAGGAGACGATACTCGTACCCAGCCGTCTCCTGGACCTCGCCGTCGGCGACGCCAACGACACCGTCAGCCAGAAACCGGCCAAGCTCGGCTGCACCAGCATCAAGGACACAATGGCCAATACCGATCTGTATCGACTCTACAACATCGTCAACCAGATGAAGGTCGAGCTGCTCTGGTCGCAGGAAAATCCGGCCGAGACGCTTGCAGACGAGCATCAGGTGAGAGGGGGACGATGTTTTTTTATTTTATAAGAGAGCGGGAGAGCGGTGGGTTGCAAAATTGTAAATGCAGGGCCTTGAGGAGAGCGACGGGGAGAGCGGCTGATGAAATTTTTGAATGCAGCTCGGGTTTTATGATGAGTTTGCAGAGCGGGAGGTTTGGTTTGATGGATGGGGTTAAGTTTGTGTTGGGTTCTTTAATGAAATTGTAATTACTTTTGTTAATTTAGATCTTATTGTAATTAAGGAATAAGTTTGCTTATTCATTGTTCGAGCTAATTTTGTTTACTTTACAATCGTTATTCGAGTTCGCGGTTTTTCATTTGTATCACAAACAGCAGTAGTATAAAACTCACATCTGTTGTTCGTGAAAAAGGAAAGTTCGCTAATGACCGTCGTTTATGCTGTCATAGTCGAAAGTACTTTTAATGTCAGACAATTGCTTTCTAGACGATTAATAGAACGATAATTTAGATAAAGAACTTTCCATCCAATAGTATTATCTTGAGCACTCTTTTTTTCATTGTTATATCGTCGGTTGCATTTTAATAACGTTACATTCCCGATGTTATATCGCTTTCTGGAAAGTCATAATCAATTTGCTCCAAATGGCTTTCGACGGAAAATGTGAATCATCGTGGAACTTTTGTATACGGATCTCTTTTAACATTATCCAAGTGTGCATTATTTAAAAATCGATTGGAAAATTCTTATGTCATTCCGCGAGAAAGAAAAACAAACAAAGCGCTGCGCAATCCCACTTTGCGCAATAAATGCATCGTAAAACATTTCTTCCATTTGTTTCTTGCGAAGTCCATAAATTAAAATGCCATTACCGATCACCAATAAGTGTCGGGTCACACTCGCGGGACATCCAGACACCTCTTTCTGCTAAAAACTCTATCTGTAATCCTAAATCACGCTAGAAGCATCAAACCAAAAGGCCGCCGTCGCTCGCCTCGGCAATTTTTACCGTTAATTTTTACAATCTTTCCTTAACGAGCCAGCTCGCACGCACGCGCAGTTTTAACACACTACAAAAACGGTAAATTTCAACTCTTCCCTCTGCTTTTTTTACAGGAACAGGAAGCTCAGCGCGCCAAGGCGCAGGTCGCCGCAATGGAGCACGCTCGTCTCGGCCACGCCAGGTGTCCCTCGACCACGTCGATGCAGTCTGTCCAGTCGGCCTCGTCGATGGTCTCGTCCAGCTCGGCCTCGGACTCGGATTCCGACACTGGCATCGAGAACGACTCGGGCCTGGAAAGCGAGGAACCAAGCGACCGTTTGGCTAATCTCGCCGCGGAAAACTTCAGGCGTCACCTGCGTGGGCTGCACCGCAGCATCAGCCGCATGACCGAGGCCGCCGAGTACCTCACGCTCAGATATCAGGCGGACGTCGGCGGGCAGGTTTGATAGCGCGGCCCAGAGCAGCAAAACGAGCGCCCTTCCCGAAGAGACTCCCTCTTTATTTCCTATACACGACGAGGGGACGCAGCAGCCGCCGCCACCACTGCGGATACAAACGCCGAGGAGATGAGGAGAGACGCGGACGCTTCTGTGCGGTTATGGATGATAGGCGCGCGTCGCACCGCTCGGTAACCCCCCGAGGCACTGTAAAACTGATGAAGGTTGAGGGTGTGTATCTTGGAACACTCATTTGGCCGTGAGCGATGAGTTACCGATTATTGAGGCTGTTATAGCATCGTTTTTTATGAGCCGATGCTACCGCGTGTGAAGTCGCTGCGTTGCTATGTGGGAAGTCGAACGATCTGAAACTTACGTAGAGCGCGACGTTTTTTTTTTTTAACACTGTTGTGATTGTGAAAAGTGAACAATCGGGTGTCCGAGGGATTTTTGAAATTCACGATGTAGTCAATTATTCGGCATTTCAATGGAATAATCGGTGCTGATTTCAATGTATTTTAGATTCCGGAAGTTTTGCTGTTGATACGCGCTATACTCTTGTTTGTTGGTCGTTTTGCTTCCCACGATTAAGCTTAGAATTTTATAGACTACTTTTTTACAGTGCATCGGGAATTCGCTTTATATTGCGTTATCTTATGTGGCTCTCTATTTCTGTTAGTCTCTCTCGCTCGCGTTAGTATGTATTTAAGCACGAATTAACGTTTTTACTTTGCATAGTTGCTCTCGCGATGTTGAAAGAATACTTTTTGTGCTGATTTACTGTTAACAGCTTTAAAAGTTTTATAGCACTGTATACGGAATCCAATTATGCGTTGAATTTTTTAAATATTATAATGTTATTAAATTAGATTTCATATATTGTTGATTATTATGCAAAATTCTACAGAGATACTATCACTAACTGAAGCATTTTTAGCATCAAATAATGGCATTATTAATGCTGTTTTCTTGTTTAAAATGATAAGTATACGAATTTCTTTAATAGTGATCACATTGTAATTTAAATAACAAATTGCAAAATTACTACTTTAGTTTTAAGTGTTCTGAGGCTAAAAATTGTCTGAAAAGCATTATTCAAAATAATCGTTTCGGGCAATTTCTAATCAATTGATAACATGGAATCATCGATTTTTTTATTAAAGCAGTAGATTTGTATAGATAACGCTTATCATTTATTAGGAAAATTAGTATTTATAATAAAATTAATTCCACAGTTTTCGGATTCCATTCTAATACATTTTTTACTTTGGTAAAACCAATACGTACAAAAAATCTATGTATAAAGACAATACATATTATTTTTAACAACTTTTTACATTTTTTTTGTTAATTATAAAAATGAGAAAATTCCAGTCTTCGAAAGTTCGACTCGCGTATGAAAGTACACGGTGATTTTTGGGTTATAAAGCATAATTAAGTATGGGTGTTGTGTTCTTTTGCATTTTTTTCTGCGTTAGTGTACACTTTCGGAGTCTGGATTGGATTATCGCAAGAAAGTTACGCGAGACCGATTCTTCGCTGGTGGTAATCTCTTGCTACTCGAGGTCTCGAATTCTACGAGGGGGGCAAAACAAGCGTTTCTCAGCACTTTTGCAAGTCTGATAAAAGATTTCTCTCAATCGCGAGAGTCTCGTGCAACTCTCCGATTGCGTTGCGACGTGGAAGTGGGAGAGTCCAGAAAAATTTAAAGATAACAAGAAACTGAGTAAAAAAGTGCAATGTTCGTGCTACGTTTAGATTATATCGCAGCGATATGGCGCTTTTTAAAATAATGAACTTGGAAAGAGAATATATGTATGTGTGTTTAGTGCGGTTCTGTTAAATGTATGTGAGTAAATGAAAATTTATTACGCGAGAGAGAGAGAATCAATAAAATGAAGCGAACAAAGAGGGTGATATCTATAAAGAAAGAATTGAATTGTAGGCGGTGCGTCGATTTCGCCATTGCGTCGTAAGTACGTGTATGTATATAGAGAATAAGAGATGTGCGAGAATTTTTTTTTTCGGTATAAAAAATGTGTAAAAACCCAAAGGAGACGGTAATCTTTAGATAGCGAATGAATTTGTTGGCCTTTTATTTCGAGTATTTTTTTCTTTCTGAAGATATTGATGCGAGAATCATATACGAAATAAATAAAAAAAATTTTTTCATTGGGAGATTGCGCATAAATAGGGGTTGATCATACTTGATCTATCGGTTAATAAAATTCCTCGCAGGGACGATGATGAATTTGGGGATTTAATGTTCTGTATATAGAGTTAGTCTCCGCTATTATTTATTTTTCTTCGTTATTTTTTACTTTTAAATGCAAATGTAATTTATATATATAAGCCGAGAGAGCCTGTCGCTTCTCTATGAGAACTTGCGTGTGTCGTAATCTTTTGTATGGAAATAAAACAGAAATAAAGACGTTTAATTACCCCTGAATAAAATTCATGAGCATCATTGTTACGAATGCATATTCGAAATTCTTTTGTTCATCTGAATTGGAAAAAACGATCGATTCGGAATGAATTAGGCGATCGATTTAAGAATGTAAAAAAGATTACATCACAGACGCTAATGTAACGACTGCAAATCCAGAGAATATAAAGATAAAATAGCACTGGCTTGGTACGAGAGCGCAAACTCCTTTACCTTCTTTCTGTCTGTATATAATTTGTAAATACATTAAAAGTTTATAGTAAAATTTTAGCTGGTAAAATAACTTTTTTGCCTTTTGAGAAGCAGTAGAAGCATGAGGCACATTTCGCGCCACTGACGCTTTTGGAGAAAATTAATCTCGTTCAACAGTACAAAGTTTGCATTAGAAACTTAAGTCGTTATTCACTGGAATTGTTGGCATAATACAAAACTACATTATAGAATAAAATCTCGCGTTGATTATTCAATTGAATTTCGTGTTAATGATTAAATTTGAAAAACAAAATTTAAGAAAAAAGCGAATATACATACATGAGGATAATTTAACAAATTGTTGCGCTATAAAAATTCTCGTTAAAGTCAGTTCTTTTTTTACGTAATTTATAAGTTTTCTATGATTACGTCGTATCTTGAACGTGAATTAATAAAAGCGCTGAAATAAAAAAGTAAACAATGTAGCAATTTGTAGAAAAGTATAAAAAAAGTGCATTCCACATGGCAGCGGTGACGCGATATAGCTTTATGTTGGGATACAGACGAAAATTAACGTTTTATAAAACAAATTTTTTGATCTGTTATTGTTATCTCTCGGAAATTCCGATGTTCAAATGGATTTTTTTTTGTTTTGATTCTCGTATAAAGAATTTCCAAAGATATCGGTATAATTGTCTAGTCCAAAACTACTGCGGCTCAATATTAAAATTATAATTTTATTCCCAAGATTATATTATGAGTGAAAGAAAATAAGCGTTCTTAGTTCTATAATATACATTGTAATGAAATACGTATAAATGGTCGACTTTTTTGTTGGAGCTATGGCATTTTATAACGTGACGAAATAATGAATGAGTAATTTTCACTCCTGTCACGTCAATTGTACAACTTGATAATAGTGATAATAAATTTTCATCGGTTCTTTTCAAATGGCGTCTTTATTTCTTACATAAAATCCTTAGTATTTAAAAAAATTCGTCATTTCGGTAATACATATGATACATTTGCTTATCATAAAATAGATTCAATTATTATAAATATATATCTCGCTTAAAAAAAGACCTTAAAAATTATAAAGGATTTTAAAGCGTATACGTTCAATCAGTTCGATGTAAAATGTTTCGCTAAGGCATCTATAACAAACAAGCTAAACGTAATCGCTTGTGATTCATCAGCTGATATCGATAGCTGATACTAATTCTCGGATGTTAGCATACTCTGGATCACTGCTAAAAATATCGAGCAGTTCCTGAAACGTGGGACGATCAGACGGATTGTACGACCAACATTTTTGCATTACTTGATGTACATGATCTGGGCATTTTTCTGGTCTAGCAAGTCTTTCGCCCTTTTCTACGAGATCAATTACCTTTATGAAAAGAAAAGTAAATTATTAATAAACAATTCATATTAACAAGACATGTTTTCTTAAAATTTTGATTTAAATTAATACAAGAATTAGATATTGAAATTACATAAAAATTTGCATAAATGATGAATTTTTAATAAAATGTCAATCAACTTTTAACTTTGATAAAAATTTCAATTAACATTTTTCCAAACAAAAAAAAAATATAAATTTGAATTTAAATCAAAAAATTTTCATAAAATCAATATTTAAAACATGTTACTTTTATATTTTTAATCTCTTTTTAAATATAAATTATATATTTTTGCACTTACTTCAGCTCCGCGCCTGTTTCCATACGGTTGCTCTCCATATGAAAACATTTCCCATAATGTCACACCAAAACTCCAAACATCACTGGCGTGTGAGAATGTACCGAAGTTATACGATTCAGGAGCGTACCTAAAAAGATATAATTTGTTAACATAAAAGCTTTAGAAATAAATGTTCGCAGTGTAGCTATATAAAAAACCATTTAATCGGCCATTTTCCTCCTGCTGTAGCTTTGTAGTAATCATTTGATCCAAATGATCTTGAAAGTCCAAAATCGCTTATTTTGGCTTGATGTCTTGAAGCTAACAAAATATTTCTGGCAGCTAAATCTCGATGAACAAGTCTTATTTGTTCTAAATACTTCATACCTTTTGAGAATATATAGAATATAAAGCAGTTGTATTTACAGTTTATAAAATGCATTGCTTTTACTTACCGCAAGCAATTTGGGAAGCCCAAATTTTAAGCTCATAGTTAGGGCTTATTCTATCAGGAAATTCCAAAAGGTATGCTAACATGGATCCTAGGGTAACTAATTCTTGAACCTTAAAATTAAAAAATTACTTTGATTATGAAATAAAAATATCAAAGAGATAATTTTATATTCGAAATGTCTGTATACCATCAACAATGGTGGACCTTCTGAAAATCCAATTAACTTGACAATGCAATGATGATCAAAAGTCATCATTAATCGCGCTTCTCTTAAAAATTCTTCACGGGTTGCAATATTATGTGTATCTCGTAACATTTTTATGGCCACAGGTTCCTGTGTTCCAGAGGGACAATCGAAAAGTCCTTCATAAACAGCTCCAAATTCTCCTTCTCCCAAAACTTCTCCAAGAATAATATTTTCCCCAGGTATAAATACTGAAAAATAAATGGTAAAAAATATATCTTTTTCTAGGCAATTTACTGAAATTGTAAGACACAAAATAATTATTTAATTAATGAACACCTTGGTTTACAGGCACAGACTCATTATCATTATCACTTTCAATAATTGCAGGAACGGCACTGTGAAGGTCACTATCGTTAGTTTTATTATTGGCACAATTGTTATCTAGTTGATTCGAACTACGTGGGTGTAAGTATGGCGATTCTAATGATTCAGGAGGACTTTTAGGGATTGAATTTTTCTTTTTTCTAAGTGTATCCTATTTAAAACAAATCTCGTTATTATTTATATATTATTTAACAAAAACATCAATGTAATAAATGTATAACTGCTTACCCCATTAAATAATGATGGAGGCATTTCAGGAACAGGAGGTTTAGGTATGGGTGCAATTGGATGAACTAAAGGTCCTGGAAGTCCATCTGGCATGCATCGATAATGTTCTATGACGTGTTCCAGCGACGGGAGATATGGCCCATTATCGATAAATAAAAAATTCTTTCGCTTTTGTATTTGAAAGTGATACGTTTGTTTATTATACATGACTGTGAGTACGCGAATTCCATCATGTCTTTCACTAAGACGAACTAGAAACGATCCATCAAGATCTCCATGTTTGTGTAATAAATTGATGGCTTCCATTCTATCTAAAGTTCCATGATACCAATCGCTTAATTTCTCTTTTGTTGATCTGGTGTAATTACCTGAAGTGAGATTTAAAAGTTAAAAACTTGAATAGGTAATAATACAATTTTTAAAATAAAATTTTTAAATTACGCAATATTTCCTCGCTTTCTGTATGTCCATTACGCTTTGCTAGATCTGCTGGTACATCATCTGCTAAGGTTCTTGGATTTACAGGAGCATTTGCAGAGAGTAATATTTGGATTACTTCCAGATGACCTCTATTTGCTGCTTCATGTAATGGCACCATTCCTAATAAAAAAAAGAATATAATTCTTTAACTTTTAAAAATAATTTTTATAATGTAATTAGTTTCTTGTATGATTTAATGTTGCAAGTATGTAAAGGTATAATTAACAATTTACCTGTTTCTGTGTGACGAGCTTGAATATTTGCTCCTCCAGCAATTAATATTTGCACAGTGTTTGGTAAATTACTTTGACAAGCATACTAAAAATTATACAACAAAATGAATACATTCATAAATTTAATATTTATAAAATATATTTACACACCAGCTTAAGACAGCTTATAAAAGAATTCAAATAAGTTTTGAGCAATAAGCATAGTGTAGTATACACAAACAAAAGTTTCAAAAAATATTAAACATTCAATTAACATAAAAAACAGGTTTGCTTTAAATTTTACCTGGTTTACAATTATCCTATTGATTTAAGCTTTTGTAAGAAAACAGGAAAGATTTAATTTATATTTAATTTGATTTTAAAATATGTATGTAATAGCTTATTTAATATTCCAAAATAAACTTACATGTAGAGGAGTATAGCCAGCTGTGTCTCTACAATTAACACTGGCATTATTTTGAATAAGTTTAGTCAATATTTCATCCGCTCCATCTTTAGCAGCCAAGTGTACTGCTGTCTGACCAAGCTGATTTTTAGCATCCAAACTTCTGTACCCACACTTCAACAGCTCAGACACTATTGTATAATTTCTCTAAAAATTGATTTTTGTTATTATTTTTGTTATCTATGTGTATATTTACAAACTTATTTTTCAGAATGAAAATAATTTTTACCTGAATTGTTGCTCTATGCAACAGATTCATTCTACCATGTCTCCTTGTATCGTGAGGTGGCGGTTGGCCTTTGAAAGGCACTCGCAATACTGTGACAAGCCCATGATTTTCTTGTTGATAGTATTCAATGAGTGTGTCTAATCCATGTATAGTAGTTTCATCGTCTAAAATTTTACAATATAAAAAATACTCAATAAAACAGTAAAATACCACAAACAAATTTCACAATACCCCAACTACCTTTCACCACAGACAATCTTACCTATAGAGAAAAATGCATCTTCTCCATGCTTTCTAATTTGATAATGCACAACCTCTCCATCGCACAGCACCGAAAGAACATAATCGCCAAAGGAAGAGCTGCTCTCCCTCACCAGGAAAGTCCCATCCTCTCGACCCTCTGCAAAAACCAGAATCCATCTCCTTTCACTATCTCAGCCTCCACAAACTCCAAAATCTCAAAAACCCAAAAAAAAACCCACCTTCTTGAAGCAGCTTTTCAGCATCCTCTCGAGACAGATTCCCGTGGTACCAGCACACATCGTCCTCGGATCCCATATCGCAAAATGCGCGCTTGTATATATGTAAAAGAGAGCCGATTCAGCTGGAAGGCACAGAGAGACAAGGACTTGGTCGTGTATACACTTTCCCTTTCAGACGTCAATGCAGCTCGCGCAGAATCCCGTCTTTCTCGCCGAAATCATTTCGGTGTTTCATTGTGGCTCTAATCTTTCTGGAGCATTTGTCATCGCTGCCTGTCACCACGCACCAGGTATATCACACAAGTGCACACCAGCACCGCAATTGTCATACAGGTATGCGTAAACAGACGACGATATGTGCGACGGAGAGGGAGAGAGACGAGAGACTGGATGATTGTATTGTATTGCGCAGACTCGCGATCTGTTGGGATTCTCGGCTGGTAATTGGTTTTCAGGCGTCGATTGGTAAATGTGTATTGGTTTGTTGATGGTTTTGGATTTTGTTTATAGAGAGGTTTGGTTTTGAAACTGGAATCGTTATTCTACTTAGAGAATTGAGGATATTTTTTTAATTCAATTGGCTACACGCAGAAATATACTTTTGTACTGAAATCTACAATATCAGCTGATAGTCAATCTAAATCTCGAATTGCGAGAGCGTGATTTGTAATTGTTTTTTAATTCATGAATTTGTTCTATATTTACGAATTCAAAAGTTATTCTAAATCACAGATTAAATAGTAACTCAAATTTTAGAATTTAACAAATTTGGTACGAATAATTATTAATAATTAAGTATATAGGCAAAAGCGTAATAATAATAGTCATTTAAAAGTTTCTTACAATCGCCTCCAGGGATGCGCCACTGGTTGCCAAACATACGGCGAGTTCTGAGCTGTCTCTTGTAAACGCTATGAAACGTTTTAGAACTGTTATACTTATCAGAAGCAGAATCAGGTGTTTACGAATTTTCGATCGAAAACTGAATCAGAGTTAATACTTTCAACGTTTTGAAGCTAATAATTCAAGATTTCGTCTAAAATGAAGACTTCGCCCCATCAAACTTTAGTTAAAGCTGGCGATCGCGACGGGTGAGTATTTTTTTTTATAGTTAGAAGAGCCGGTACGGTTTAATTATAAGTTTAAGATAGAGATTAACGAAATAGAAAAGATTTGTTTGCAAGTAAAAGACGATGTTTGCATTGATTTTTAAAATTAAAAACTAGAAGAGTTTGTTTTAAGTTAATAGAAAATGTAGAAGTTTATTTGATAAGAATATGATTTCAATTTGTGGCAAAGTGTTTTAGGTTAAAGACAAATGTAGAAACTTGTGTTACATTTTTAAATGTTGTATCCTTGTATCTACTTAATTTTACTCTACTATCCATTACTGCAAAATTTAATTGCAGTCAAATTTTATTTAATTTACAATTTGTTTTTAAACCTTATATTTTTTAAATTTTCTATAGTTTTTATGTTGATATGATATGATATAAAAACAACTGATTAAATATAGTTTAAATATAAATTTATTACTGTAATTTATTTGACATATTATCACATATTTTTACATTGTCTTATACA
The DNA here is from genome assembly GCA_030522745.1 of Eupelmus kiefferi. Taxonomy (NCBI): domain Eukaryota; kingdom Metazoa; phylum Arthropoda; class Insecta; order Hymenoptera; family Eupelmidae; genus Eupelmus; species Eupelmus kiefferi. The sequence continues at coordinate 2,291 of JAPYZB010001736.1, read as the reverse complement.
TCAAAAAGTCAAATACTTTCTACAAATTCATTTAAAAATGTATTTTAAGGAAGTATAGAATAATTAATTTTTTCTATTATTTTCAACTTAATATCAAATTTAGAAACGCACAATTTTTATTTTGACAATTGCAGATTGAAAGAGTTATTAAGACGTCGACTAGTTGAATGTGGATGGAGAGATGAAGTGAAACTTATTTGTAAAGAAATCATCAAAGAAAATGGTCAAGATATAACATATGACGCACTTTTGGCAATGGTCACAAGCAGAGCAAGAAGCCGAGTCCCAGATGTTGTCAAAAAGGAACTCTTGCAAAAAATTAAAACTCAACTTATAACACAAGAAGAAAAGCTGAAATTATCGTGATATCTACATTTTAATTTTCATATAATTTTTAAATTTTAATATTTATGTAAAATGCATTAATATTTACAAATCATTACTTTAATTAATCAAAAAAAAATTACAAATCATTTTTTTTCTCATCGCAAAGACTAGGATACTTTAATATTGTACAAACAATGATATGATTATATTAGATAAAAGTTAAAAAATACTATTACCATCAATAAAAATCTTCATAAAATTTGATTCAATGATCATATAAAAATACATCTTTCTTAAACCTAACACTGAAAGAATTATATTAAGAAATGAAAATTATGTTAAAAATATGTACAATTCTCTTTAAGAAATATTCATTTAGAGTATCTAAGAACAAGTCTTAATCTACTCTACCAGATGCTCTCACTAACAGTATATTATTCCTATAAAGATATACTTGAGCCAGTATTGCTAGATCTATTAAAATTTGTAGTGCTCCACATATTTGAAATTGAACAGGTGCATTTCGTTGTAGAAAATAACAAGTCTTGAATGTGTCTCCCATGGTCCACATGGCAACCATAGCAATACTAAAATAATAAGTTATTTTTATTTTATTTAGTAATTTCTCATAATTAGTTTCTTTTTCTGTCTTATTACCTCATTCCTTCTGTAGATTTGTTACATAAATTTCTAATAAATTGAGGAAGCCCTAACATTGCTTCTGTTAACAAAGCAAGTAGTCCAATTGACTCCACAAATATTGGAATATCTATTAGCAGGTACATCACCACAGCTCCGATCAATGCAAAGAGTAGCATGAAATCCACATAGGACTGGAAGTCTGTCCATTTCCAAAAGAATTTAGAGTCGAAATCTACTCAAATCCAAATTTAACCAAACAAAAAATAAAAATAAATATAAACTTATTAAATCATAAAAAATAAATAAATAATAAATTACCTTAAAAGTTAAAAATAAAAAACTTAAAGTAAATCTTAAATTAAATTAAAGTAACTAATTATAACTCAGACTGTTAATTTAAATTATTAAAATATGCTTATTGTTTTAGATTATAAGATATTAAAGAAACTCATATTAATATGAATATGCATTGTGAATATGAATATAAGAATAAATTCATAATAATATAAATATGAATATTACTATTAATATGAATTCATACCTGTAAACACCCTATCTTTCTGTTTCGTTATTTGGTGTTTATTTCTAATATTAACACAAACTCTTATCATGAAGAACATCGTAGCTATCATAAGAATACTTTGAAGTAGTAGTGGTAACTCGAAATGTCTCCCAAACCTAGATTGATCAAATTGATGAATGAAAACAATTCTTTTAACTAAAAGAAAAAGTCTAACAAAGAAACTAAAAAACATTACCAGAAGAGTATACGTAGAGTATTTGCAATCAGCAGTGCAAGGCAGACATACAGTGAAAAACCTTCAGTATCCTCCTTCCGCTTGATTTCTCTATACTGTGGAATAAACGGTACAACACCTCCAAAAATCATAGCAGCGGAGGCCAGCCACCCAGCCACATTTTCAATCGTAATCTCCTCCCAAGTTTCCAACATTTTGAATTCTCCCACTACCCTTCAGGGGTAATCCCTTTTATTGATTATTCCGCAGGAAAAGACAGAATAGATGCCACGCGACGCGCTGGCAGCATCAGTCGTATATTTAGGTTATGTCGCCGACAAATACACTTATCATATTGCTGGCTCCACTTTGCTTAATTTGATCATTTTCCTGCGGCCTTGAAGACACCCGTCACTTCGAACTATCGGCTTTTATCAACCTTCTCGCTAACCCGCCTCACCTCGCCCAAGCCGTTCATTCTCCAGAGGTGATTTTCAGTTTCTCCAGCTTTCGCCTTGGCTGCATCCTCCGCCGTTTGTATTGCTGATTCATCGGTGCGCGTTCTTTTTTTCTATCTCCGCGGGA
>JAPYZB010001735.1:0-13900 GCA_030522745.1 Eupelmus kiefferi | reverse complement strand
GGGAGTTGTTAATCTCCCGAAACGTCGACTACAATAAATAAATTAATTACTAGAAACAACATAGTTCGTTAAGGATCGATTATTTTTACCATTATTAAACAACTACTACGAACGACTAATCTCTACGATAACAATTTTACTTTATTTATATTTCTAGAATCAATCTGTAAGTGTTCGAAGCCGTAGTTCAACCACTGTAAGAATTGAGCTGCGCCGATGGATGAAATTGCCCTTCCAAGATGAATTTCCCTTTACAATCTATGCTCTTTCAAGATAAGCGTAAAATTCTGAAAACTTAAAAATATTTCAAACTTTTATTAGAACAAATATATTGTCATATAATTAAAATAGCAAATTATTATATTACAAAAAATTGTAAAGAATTCATTGAAATTTTTTTTATTCATTTTAATTCTATATCAAAACGAAACTGATAATATTATTCATATTCATTTCTTAATTGTGGATAAATATTTTGACCCGATTTGTTTCTTTTATTAGAAGCCAAAAATGTAGTGTGGAGAGTTTCTAAAAATTTTATTATACATTCACTTTATCTTATTTCTAAAAAAATTTATTGCGGAAATAATAATGAAATTTTATCTAATATGATTCCATATTATCTATATTATTATTCAAATAATAAAACTTACATTATGCTAAAAATATAAAACTTTCATAATTAAAGCACTAAATTGGTTTTTGAAATTTTTTTCAAAATGAGAAAAGCTCCATTGTTATCTATTTGAAAGCCTTGCTATCGAATTTAAAAGGCTACGGTGTAAGAAACGAAAATCTAGTGAGGGTGCGAGTGGCAAAAAAGGGGTGCAAAGCTCCGAGGTTCTCAGACGGCCTACGCGAAGGCTTAACCTACTTTATCCTGACAAGAGCAGCACTTTTATATCCTTCCCGTTCTCTTCCTTCTTCTCAAGTGCATCGCCAGCATCGAGAAGCCATTCATACCGATAAAATCTTAATACGTTCTCTCTCGCATCTTTTCTCCGTTTGTGCACGCTACTGCACATGCGAGAAGGAGGCCCCCCGAGCTTCAAGGTACGCGAGTGCGTGGATTTGCGCATTTACATCACGCCGAGGCACTTGGTAATTCTAGGCATTATTAAGCAAACCATATGTTGCTAGCAAGCCGCCTCTCTGCTCTCGAGGTAACCAAAGGGGAAGATCCGTAGTTAGCAGTCCACATATGTGAAAGTCTATCTGTGTGTGCACGGGCTGGAGCGCCCAGCCACGTGCGACATGGCCTAGGTACGAATGTGCAAAGTTACCGCTAAATTGTCGCGGCAAATCCGAAACTTCGGCGTGCGCGAAACTTTACGCTGTTTCTCTCTGGATGGTGGTTGTCTCTTACGCCCAGCCAAGCGCAGGGGTAAAAGAGAAGATGCGCAGTCCTCACCCTCTCTCTCACTCGCTCTCTCTGCTCTCGTGCCCCAGCTTAACGCCGCGAGAAGTATTGCCGCCTGGGAGTTAAACGAAACAAGTGTGTGACGAAGCGTGTGAGCGCGGATATGCCGTACTCATCGTGTACGCTCTTTAAGTCAAGCCAGCGCTCTGCGAAAGCGCAGTACGTAACGTATTGGATTAGGCCGGTAGATGTTGAGTGCTTTAGCGTTAATTAAAGTTTCGGGAATTCGCTTCAGAGGTTTGTGGTTCGGTTTAATTTTTGCTCGTTTGTTCGATTACTACTGGTGTGTGGCTTACTTTAATTATAATAGCGGTAATTAAATAAATTATATATTCACGTATAAATATTTTAATAAATATGTAACAACATAAATATTACGATGTACTCAAATGTTATATCAGAAGCCAGACTTTTTACTTTTATAAATTATAGCAATTTGTCAGAAATAGCTGACTATAGTAATGTATGCAAAGTTGTTTATAACCGCCCCCCCCCCCACTTTGCCGGCAGGGCGCTAGCGCGCCCTTTGATTTGTCCGAATAGTAATTTGTCCGAATTATTTTTATTTTATTTATAAAAAATAAGGTAAAATAATATTTTTTCCGCATCCAGCCAAAATTAAAATCTTTCCATCGTAATCTCAAACGATAAGTTGGTAATTGCGGCCTTACTGTAGCGAAAAATAGTATGTGCTACACGAAGGGTAAGAAAACTATCTCATAGCATATGTTTTCCTTCCCCACCATCGACTCGGGTGCGAACTTACACATGCTATAAACTAGCCAATTTTTTCAGGCAACGCTAATAAATCGTTTCATGATACCTCATGAGATATTATTATATATTATTTACGGATAAACACCTCCTAAACTCGTATCGAAATGTACTAATACGCATACCCGAGCAGGCAAAAAGACATCTATCCCACGTATTTGCAATCCTCACCCTTCGCTTGAGTACGCAAGCGCATACGTTAGGAGAATGCCTTTATTCCCGTCCTTGTAGTGTAACTTATTATTACTAAACAAAACTATTAAAGAAATTAAATTTATAATTCTTATAATTTATAAATATATTTACAGAAAAAAAAATTTTTCTTAGATCTTACTCTAATAAGTTAATAATAATAATTTTAATAAGAACAACTTAATGGTGCTATTTATAATACTACAATATACTATCTTAAAAGTTTTTGATTATTAATTTTTAATTTCTGTTAGTTTCAGTGTTTACCTTTTTAAATCGATTGTTATTTAAACCTTTAAGATTGTTTATTACAGAGTTTAATTTTCTATAAAAATTATTTCTGTCTATACTGAAGATTAATGATATCAAATTTGTAATAAAAAATGTTTTTAATTATCTAATTTGTTTTTTTTTGATATTTGATGCGTTACAGTCCTTTTATACAGTATATAGCTAACTTGTACTACTTAAATTTTAGCACTTTCTCTTGCTTTTTGACTAATTCTTTTTTATATAGCATAATGTTCATAACCTTTTAACTCCCGCTGTTCAAAGAGATTGTTGAAAAACAAAATCATTACTATCTATTTTAATACCATATACCAGAAGCTTGTACTCGACTACAGAGCCAACGCCACACTGGTTATTGTGTTCCTTAAGGGGCTACTATACTGATATCTGGTCAGTAATATCAAGCCCTTTAATTGTGTGAATAATAAAGAAAAATTAAAAAGGGTAGGGTTTCGGCATGAAAAACAAAAAGACAAGGGTTCAAATCTTACCCCAGAAAATTTATTTTAATTTTTAAAAAAGCAATTTGAAAAGTAAATCTGGTGTCTGTTGTTTATGATAAATTTATAAAATATTTTCAAAGATTAAAATAATATTATAAAATTGAATTAAATATTCATCTATTTTTCTCACAGTAAATAAAAGACAAATATAAAAAATTAATTAAAAATTAATATTGCACATACTCTTCTCCAAAACCCAGCTATGTATTTTAAAAGTTCAGAAAAATCATTATTTTTGTGCCGAGGTGAAATGCATTCGGATTAAGAGGATGCTGTAGAAGTATATCGTATGCACTATAATTTTGTTTATACTAAAACAACTGCATTCTTATTATTATTTCATGAGCTGAGCGCCCTAGTTATTACTACTAATAAACCGATAAACCCATTAGATTTATTTAAAAATTAATAATTTCAACAGAAACCTGGAAATACAAATCTGCCTAAATTTCAATATAAATGCGTTTTTTCTCCGACATCCCATTAAAGCATAAAACCGTCCGAGTGAGAGAGTATAACGGTCAGAATTCGCATCCTTTATTCTTCCACCTTACGTGGTTTACGTAGAGAGACCCCTCTTATGTGTGCATTGCTTTGATGCGATTCGAAAAAGCAGTCCGCCAGAGAGCTGGAGGATCCCATAACTGACGTTCAAAAGAGCAGCAAACGTCTGCGTGATACCGCTTGGCCATCGGCCAGTGAGAGAAAGAGAGAGAAAAAGAGCAACGGTCATTGCTGCCGCCGCTGCTACTGCTCGGGTTAAACGAAGCGAATTGTCAGTGAACAGCCGAGCACTCGCCGCCGCTGCTCGTTGACCATATACCTACATATCCAATGATACGAGAGAGTACCATCAGAGAAGGAGAGAGTGAGAGAGAGAGAGAGTGAGAAAGAATCAAAGAGAGGGAGAGAGAGAGAGAGAGAGATGAGGCTCTCTCGCAATCGAGATACGTCCTTTCCAGCGGCGGAAATGAAGCCCGAAAAGCCTTTAAACGCCAACGGCACCGAGAAAAATGGCAAGACAAAAGAATTTACGGTATAGGACTCTAATTTTCTGTTCTTTTGTTCTGTTTTTGAGGCAAATAATACCGGAATAGAGAGAGGAGTATTCCGCGGGGAATGAAACTGAAGCGAATTTAGATTTTATGACGGTTGATTGGTATTCAAAGATATACAAAGAATAACAGATTATAAATTGATATTCCTTGAAACTCACAGTAGATTTTATTTTTGAATACATTTTAATTAATTTAAATGGAAATTAAGAAAAAATTTAATTAACTAATAAATGGTAAAAGTAATCAAAAATATCTTTTACTATTCACTCAAATAAAATTTCAAGATTCAATTTGAGTAAATAGTAAGTGAATAGTATTCTTGTAGTTTCTTATAACAAAACTAAATGGCGGAATTTTTGAAAAGTTTCTTTTGTACTTACATTTTTGGTTTTTTGTTGGGATACCTTGGTAAAAGCAAAATAAGTTTTTATATAAATAAACACTATTCATGTATTTTTTTGCTATATCGGTTTTAAAGTATTTCAAAGAAAAATATACTCTTTTTACAGTGTCAGTATATATGTACGTATATGTGTGAATTTTAATGCGCATACATATATGTGCTGTTATTTATTTGAAAGTCAATTTTGACAAATAATTTTCGCATTTTTTCGTATTATAAAAACCAAAAAAGAAAAAAAAAGAAAAATAAGAACCAAAAAAGAAGATTTTAACTTTTTATATATAAACTGGACATAAAAAATATCTTTTAGAATATTTTTAGAATTCTTCAATCAATAAAATACACTCAACAAAATTATCCTAGATAATTATGAAGTTACTTGATGCTATGGGCCTTACCCGAGTTAAAGGTACTTTTTACCATATAACATAAAAACTAAAGTTCGTTAAATAAATATACGTTCACAATTATATTTTATTTTATTATCGCTAATTTTAATTTTGATAACAAAAATTAAATAAAAAATAATTTTAATGTAATTTTAATACCAATTAAAATTATTTAATTATTAAAATAACCAAAAATAAATAAAATCAGAGATTTTTTTTAACTTTGAATGCAATTTAGAGAAGATTATATTGGTAGTAATTTTTTATTTGTTTTCTAGTTTTTATTATTTACGTTATGTATAAAAACAAGTTAAAACAACATTAATTCAACGTTTCTAGCTGAAATCGTTTGAAAAATTCTACTATTTCTTTAACAGGCATTTTTCAATCGATTCCTAAGTCGTGCATGAATAATTAAAAGAAAACTGACTTTAAATCTTTGCCAGTATATTAAGAAAACGTTGGAGAAAAGAAAAAGAAATCGATGCAGAGTCGTTAGCTAGATTTACAGAAGGTCGCGAACCGCTATATGTACAGCTATATACGAACGAGCGAGAGCGCCGCCGTTATTCGGGCTCGAACCTTGGCTTGGCTTGCACTTGCACCCGCGCGGATGAAAAATTAAAGGTTCTCGTTTTTCGAGCATTTATCAAGCCCACCTAGCCGTGGAAACTGCACGAGTTGCAGAACGTAATCTTGAGCAATTCAAAGAATACCGGCGAATTCTCTCGTCGCGCGCCCCGACCTTCCTGCTTTTCTTCGCTTCGCTTTTTTTCTTCTCTTGTTCCGTTGTCCTACCATATCCTTCCTCTTTCTACTTACAGATTTGTCACTTTCGCGAATTTTTTTATCCACATCTTCCATAACTAATTTTTTTCTATCTTTTTTAACACGCGATTTTTTATTAAAATAATGGTGTTTATTAAATACCTTTATTTATAATAATTTTTATTTTTATTATCTTTTTTTAAGCTTCATTATTGTTTATAAGATAAATAATTAGTTCGTAATAGAAGAAAAATAAAAATAGTATTTTTCGTAATAAGATTATAATTCAGCAAATTAGACAACGTGTGATAGATAAAAATAAGGATCAGCGTTTTATGTGTGTTGTAGGCAAAAGTAAATTTGATTATTTTATACATCGAGAAATTCTTGGAGCCCCGCTGTACTTACTAGTACAGCTGAAGTCCAAATCATCCTATAAGAGAAAAGTACTAATATTTGGGTCATCTACTGCCTTAAAATTGTACACTGACCGTTCTAAACATTTGCAGATGGCGCTAGTGTCACAGCAAAATCACGGTAAAAATAATAATTTACGACGTAAGTACGGTAAAGTAATTATAATCTCGTGTGAACGTTTACGTCCGAGCAAAACGAAATTGGAAAGTTAACACGAGGTTAAAATCATTTGATCGCGCATATATCGTACGTAATTTATTGATACAACGTGTGGAAATGCTATTTTAATGCACGCGTTTCTTATCTAGCGAATCCGATCCGAACTTCCCACACGCCGTGTAGAAATAGTACATTAGTAGTAACTAGTGCGGGAAGTAGGTGATTCCCGCACGGGTATAGTTTGACGCCCGAGCAAAGCGAGGGTGATAAAAATACCCGTGCGAGATCACCTACTTCCTGCACGTGTTACGTACATTATTTTTTCATACAAGGTGTGGGAAGTTCGTTCCATACGATTTATCATGTGGGAAGTGTCCTCGTGAAACTTTAAAGGACCGTGCGGGAATGGGACACTTTCCGCACGAGAAAGCGTGCGGGAAAACGAACTTCCCGCGCACCGTGTGGAAAAGAGTTTTTCGGGTAGAAGAGTTTCCGAAATTGTAGAACTGCTGCTCAAAGTCTATAGTATAGTAGCTGTATTGCGCAATTACAACAGATGACCTAAGACCCCTCGCTGTACGTTACATTACACAATAAAAGCGATAGGTAATTTTATAATTTATATAAATAATGGGAAATAAATGTTTAATAAAAAATATAAACGTGTATTATAATTTATTCATAAATTTTGTACACAACGTGTACAGTTTATCAGAACAAAAAATTCATTAGTGCCTTTCTTAATTAAGATGTAAAAATCTACGAAAAGTTTTTTGAAAAAGTAATTTATTAAATTACATATTTTTTATTACAACCAGGGTATGTTTTGTACTATAATCAGTTTAAAAAAATTTCTAAATTTCTTAGTATTTCATTGAAATAAGTTTAAATTATATACGAGAAATGAAACTGTTCATAATAATATTATTTTAATTTAGTGATTTTTTTATCTCTAAATGCTCCATATCATTTCACCTTCGTTCTCCACCTACTCCTCACGACAAATGGCCACTGTACCTGCATATTATCATTCTTTTCGCCTCTCATCTCTTTCTCCCCTTCTCTCTCTCTCTTCTTTATTTAGCTGAGTAGCTCGTTTCTTTCAGCCCTTTATCTTTCTCTTGCTGGCCGTTCCCTTATACCCCTACTGGATTACCACTGTACACAGAGACACTGCGCGCGACCCTTCCAGTTTTCCTCAATTAAATAATCGTCGTTTTTCCTATGTCGAGAGAATTTCATCCACGGCGTCCGTGTAGTTCTCTCCTTGGTCTCGCTTCAATTTAAACAACGTGAAAAATCACAGAAGGACACTCCTGACACTGGAACAATCTGTTACCTCTCCTGGGAGACATATACACGAGTCGCGCCGAGAGGAGAAACAGCAAGAGTGTCGGAGAATGAAACAGACTCGCTCGTCGGCTGGATCATACGGGAAAGACGGAATGGGAGAAAAATCGAAGAAAGAAATAGGGCGGAGAGGTGATAGAAAGGAGAAATAATAGAATAAGTGTGGAAGAAAATGTAATAGGGAGAGAGTAAGATGGAATGACTGGGGACAGAAAGGGAGAAAAGAAATTGCTGGCGATACAAATAGATAAAGAAAATGATAAACTCATAGGAAAACAGTAATGACGAAATCAATGAGGAAAGTACGATAGCTAAAACAAAACCAGCGGTCAGTAAGGGAAAGAATGAAAAACTTGTTAATTAATAAAGATTATTCAGGTTGACGAAATTTCGGAAAACCGGTAGATAATTTTGAAAGTATTTACAAAATAAAAATTATGGTGTTAATAAAATAAAGTAAATTATATACATGATGTTCGCAATTTTCCTTTCAAATTTCTCAGAAATAGAAATAACACGCTATGATATTACTTATGAATTTTATGAAGATTACTTATGATATTTTAAGTAATAATAATATATTATTGTCAGGTAAAATAAATGGAATAGAAAAACTTAATTAAAGTTAAAACATATACAAATAAATTAGATCATGTTTGAGTCTACAGGATACATATACTCTTTCATAATTATGAAATATAGAACCTATATATTATTAAGAAAATTTTTTGAAGATATTCGGTTGTAATTAAAAATCAAAATACAATGTGTATATTTGTAATATCTAATTTAAGGCAAGTTTTATGAATTAAACATAATCGAAGTAATAAATATTAATATTCTTTATGTATGACACAGACTGGTTTCAACTTTTTGAATATGGTGACTCATTTATTTGTTAGAACCATTTCTCTCAGAGAAAGTAAAAATCTACAAGTTAAATCAGATTTGCTTTTATTGGATATAAAACATTTAAATAGTTGTAATAACTTTTAGTTTTATAAAAGTTTTAACTACGAATCATGTAAATAAATCCTGAATCTGATAAATTTTTACGAGTGCATCACAAGTGTAGGGTCAGTTGTATAAATTCAGTTCACAAAACTTTTTTTATACATAGAAGACTGTTTTAAAATATTGATATAAGTAAAATAAAAATATCATCCTAATATCGAAGAATTTCTAATTAATGTGACAGACTTATATCTCTTTTTTATAAATTAGTTCTTTCTATTAATACTAATATGGCGAATTTAAAGAGAGAATACGTACAACAGATTTAAATTATATTTTTATTTTATTTCTTAAGAAAAACATAAAACAGAATATTGTATTCTATTTGCAGTTTACGAAAAAAAAATTACAACAAAAAACAAAAAGAATATTTAAACTTCATTTGGAAAAAGAAAACAAAATTAAAAGAAAAATTAAAAAGAAAATTAGAAAAAACCGAGTGAGAGAGACTTTTATAACAAGAGAAAAAGCAATAAAGTTAAAATAAGTAGTAGAGAAAAAAGGGAGAGAGAGAGAGAGAGAGGGACAGAGAAAAGGCTCTGCACACATGAAATTTTGCTGTGTATAAAAAAAGTTTGCTGCAGCAACAAACGTCACCTAAGATAGAGACAGACAACTTTTATGAAAGAACGAGGCTCTCTCGCGCACACACTGAAATATTTCCTTCTTAAGAGCGCGGAATGACAGAAAGACGACTGCTCACTGGCCGTGCACCAGCGGCGCGCAATTAAATTTCAGCTTAAAAGATTACGAGCTAGCAAAGAATAAGGGGCAGAGGGAGAAGGCGGAAACGAGCCAGTATATACATCCCCGCACTCGCGTGCCCAGTTTCTTAGCTCCTCCATTTTCTAGGAGCTGCGCGCGAGCGAGCGCTGCAAAACACTTACGTTTTAAACTCGGCCGGATTTCTTCGAAACGGGAGGTGAGAGGCGCCTTCCATTCGAGGAGCTCCAGTCGCTGCTGAAATTAGCAGCTGAAACGCCTCGAGTATTCGTGCCTGCAATAAAGTTTGCCACTTCCCTTTCCTCTCCCCCCTAGGCGAATTTAAGGGATGCGTGTAAAACTTATTATCTTAAAACTTTTACCTTCAGCCATTGTTTATATTATATGGCCGCTCTTTTTTCTTCCGACCGATTATTTACGAGTCAGTAAGAGGAGAATGGAAGAAAGCGCGTGGGTAAGCCGCACGTAAGTGGGCGATAAATTGTCCAGAGTAATAATTAAATTCATCGGTGAGAGTTTTAGGAAAGAGAGCGAGAGAGAGAAGAAGCAGTAGTACATGGTGCGCGCAAAGACTGGGAGAAGGATCGCTTTTTAAAAAAGTGGACGTTAAGTGCAGCAACGAATGGCTGTTTATTCTACTTTATCTGAGAGAAGGAGCTTCTTAGCTGTAAAGATTTCAAGATTATTTGGCTGAAAACGAAAACAAAACATTACGAAAGCAGAAGTGGAAGAAACGCTTGATAATACAAATGTCAAAACACGAAAAGAAATAATGATAAATACTTCGTCACTCTTCTTTCCTCCAGCTTTCAGAAAAGTATTAGCCGGAAAATTAAACTTCCGGTCTGCCGTGGCATTGTTGCACGCGATAACAGCCGAGCGATAATAACTCTTCTAATTCAAAGACTCAACAACCCTTCAGCTTTTACAACCTAATCTTTCCTCGACTTCATCAAGCTCCTTCCCAACACGACTCCCCTCGGATATATCATTTGTAATCGAAATCTTATATGCCAAAGCACTGATTGATACGTAATTTCAAGCTTCACGTATCCCAAAGATCCACGGCACATCAGTTATAAACAGTAGTTAAAGACCGGGATGCGCCGGGCGCAGTTATCGCTCGCGCGCCAGGGGGCTTTGAGAGTCCTATAAAACCTATACGAGGTGCGTATAGCACTCTTATACGCACCTGACGGTTTAACGATTGTCGTGGCTGCTCATAAAAGGAGAGAGAGGGAGAAAGAGAGAAAAAGAGAGAGAGAGAGCTACGTGGGCGGCGTATATGCGAGGATTGGAAAAAAAGGCGGCCTGCGACAGATCGTTACACGCGCCTGTGTATATGTAGGCTACGCCGGGGCTCAATTCAGTTGCAATCTGCACTTGTAAAATAGCTCGCAACCGTTTTCTGCAATAAAAGCTTTCACGCAGCGGGGGCTGCCGGCAAAAAAGCGGCGGCAGCGCTGCGGGGAAAAAAGGAAAACGAGAGCCTCCTGAAACTCGTTATTTTCATTTTAAAAGCATTATTGTGCTATCGACGATTGCCAAGACCAATCGTTTAATGGATGCCGCGTGTGCATTCTCTGCCGGCTGGATGTGTGCCTCGTAAATAAACGTATCGTATTAAAATAACAATATCGCAGAAATACGAGTTGATAATTTAAGCTCCGGTTCGATATTTTACATTTATTTTTCGAACATAAGCTACCGCTGGCAGCAACAACGTCCGGGATGTAATAATCTGTTTTGAAAACCTTTTGTTTCTGAAACAATGACGTTACTCATTGCCAATCCTTACCTGATAAAAACGAGATTGTATTTTTCGTTTTGAGCCAACATGATTTTCTCAGATTTTCTAGTTGGATGCGCAATAATCAACTTTATTTCGAGTTGTTATAATTATTTTTCTGTTTTTCGTAAAACTATTACTGCGTATGTACGTTTATTTTTATTTCTCTTACGACTGAACAACAGAGTCATGATTTTTTCGGAATGTATTTTATGATTTACCTCTTTTCTAATTGAATAAAAAACAAGAATTGTCCGCTGAAAAAAATTTATGGGATTAATTTCAGAAGTTCTTTTTTGGAATTTAATAAAATGTAGTGTGGTATTTCACTTTTACTGTAATTCAAAAATTCTTCAAAAAATAAAGTCTAATAATATCTTGATTCCTTGATTAAAGAAAACTATTTTGATCAAGTAAATAACAAATAATAAACCTAAAAAACATAACACGTTTCAAAATGCATTTCAAATTCATCCATCGAAATTCAGCATTCCAACGTCTACCATCCTCAAGATCCATTAGCAAAGCCTTTACAAGCAAATCGCATTATCCTTGTCAATATGGTCGTATTAAACGTAAACTTACAAAGCAGTCGAGAATCACGGCCGTCGAAAAGCTGCTGATCGTTACAGCAGGGTGGCACACAATGCGCATACGTCCTCGGCTGGGCTAACGAACTCGTACGTCTTGCTGGGCGGCATAGGGGCAGAGCCCAGTAAGCGTGCGGAGAAAGCAAGTGCACCTATAGGAAAATCCCTGTAATTTGTTCGATTAATGGCAATTTATAGCGGCAGTACGAGCTGACCTACATACCTCTCCGTACTTCCGCCGGCGAACCTATCTTACCTATCCTCCTTGTACCTCCTGCCCCCTTCCTTTTTTTTACCCTTTTCCTCGTTCTTTTTGTTCGATTCCAACTTCTCTCGCCGGCGAGCCCGTTATCTCTCTTCTCTCTTTATCTCCTCTCCCACCTTGCCGATTCTTCGTGTCCCTATCTTGCCTCTCCCCTTCTGCTCCCCTTCTACTTTTCTGTAAAGCGACCACGCGTTTATCTGCGTATATGTGTGAAAAAGAGAGTGCGTATGTCAATATATAAGTGTATATGCGTGTGTGTCTGTATATGTGCTCTTATTTTTTTGAATCCAAATCCTTGGTTTATGATTTTCTTTTGTCGGTTGTGATAAAATTAAACGCGCGCCTCTTGAATCCTGCAAAGCTTCTACATAAGCAAAACTCCTTTTTGTCCCTCTCGACTCGCCTTTTCGTCCAGTCAGCAGCGCTTAAGCGCTCGCCGCTATCTCCTTTGAGGTGCGCGCAGTTACTATAGAAATAAGCTTATGCCATTGTAATAAGCGTTTTGCGCTATGGTCTTTCTTGCTCTGCAGAGAAAACAAGAGAGAGGGAGAGGGACTTATTTTTAAAATATGAAAAATTCATGAGTTTATGATTTATTTCTTAAAATTCAACAACAAGGATACGGGAAAAGGAGGATTTTGCCTTCTCGACTGTATAAAGGCGGTGCGTTAAATTAAAGATATATCGATGAAAGGAACGATCACTTGGAAAATTTTGATCTCCCAAAAAATGTAACTGTGGAATGGATTTTCTACTTTGACATTGAATAATTTTTTGAAAACTGAGGAAGAGAAATCAATCAAAGGGAAATGATAGCAGGATTCTCGCTCTTGAGCATCCAAATCAAATAGCCCGAAACATATTTGAGCAAACATTTTCACTTAAGATAACTTTACTTTCTAATAATGAAAGAGCATAGCAAGTCAATTTGATAGAGATTACAAAATAAAACTTTTATCCAAGCAGTCGCACACAAAAACGCTTTTATGCGACAGGATATATGTATAGGCAGCAGCATGCGGGCAGACTCAACGGAACGAATCCGGTAACGTGGCCTGCGGATTTATGCAATCACCTCGCCCGCGCGCGTATATAACGCTCCTGCGTATAAAGTATTCACAAGTATATGCACGCGAGCAGCACACACCCCTGTGTGTGCATAAAGTAAAGCACTTTCGTCGAGAAGGAAAGAGAGAACGAGTAAGTGAGAGAGAGAGAGAGAGAGAGAACCCTCTTCTAACGCATTACACACCTACAGCATGTAGATCCCTTCTTGTATGCATGTACGGCACAACGACGAGCAACGCGCGAAATCGAATAAATAAGAGAAAAAACAGAGCAAGTTTCTCGCGGTGCAGTATACTGCAGCGCCGGCCGTTAAGATAATGCGCGCCGTCTCTCTCTCTCTCCTTCCCTCTCTTAGTCTCTCTTTCTCTTTGTGTTGTTATCGTCGTCCAAAGCGAAACGCGAGACTTATTGTCGTCCTTGCAGGGCACGTTTCGCAAGATAAATTTTGCCGGAGTCGCGCGATTATACGCGCCGCGGAATTTACCAGGCGTAATGGAGCGAAGCCTTCTTCTTTCCTCTCTCGCTATCTCTTTTTGTCTGTCTCTTCCGTATTAGAATTGTGACGTAAGAAGGCAGGAGCGGCACGAGGGTGTCGTAGCTCTTATGCGACGTTATGCTTCGGACGGCTTATTGTTATGATTTCCATGTTTGAGATCGTTAAGGGAATTTTACCCTGCACTTGCGTTCTAGTTTACTGAGCATTTTAAATACTTATTACAATTTTTAA